>SKCR01002761.1:0-27207 GCA_019454045.1 Zanthoxylum bungeanum | reverse complement strand
TCAGAAGGCCAGTAGGAGCATGGTGATATTTTTAGTCCTCTATGTTGACGACATCCTAATCATTGGGAATGATGTAGGGATGATGCAAGGCGTCAAAGCTTACCTCTGTAAGAAATTCTCCATGAAGGACCTCGGAGAAACTTCCTATGTTTTAGGTATAAAACTCTATAGAGATAGAGAAATGAAGCTGATTGGGTTATCCCAATCAACATACATAGATAAGATCTTGGAACGGTACAATTTTGATAACTGTAAGACAGCAAATATACAGTTCAGACATGGGATTCATCTTTCAAAGAATATGAGTTCGCAAACAGAAGATAAGCAGGTTAAAATGTCTAACCAACCTTATGCTTCATATTTGGGTAGCATAATGTATGCCATGTTATGTACTAGGTCTGATATCAGTTTCGCTGTTAGTGTAACAAGTAGATATCAGTCCAATCCAGACAATGACCATTGGATGACCATTAAACATATCCTGAAGTATAAATAATAAGGATAAGTTGATTATTTATGGAGGGAGTGAACTGCAAGTTAATGGGTATACGGATTCTGACTTCCAATCAGATCCCGATGATAGAAAGTCTACATCTGGATTCGATGTTACCCTTAACGGAGGTGTAGTTTGCTAGAAGAGTTCCAAACAGAGGTCAACGGCAGATTCCACCACAGAGGCGGAATACATTGCAACTTCAGAAGCTGCAAAGTAAGCTGTATGGATTAGGAACTTTATCACAGAATTGGGAGTGGTCCCAAGTATCGAGAATGTGATTTCATTATACTGTGATAATACTGGAGCCATTGCGCAAGCAAAAGAACCGAGGGCACATCAGAATTCGAAGCATGTGGAATGCAAGTACCACATCATTCAAGAGATTGTGTCGCGATGGGATATTGTCGTGTGCAAGGTACAAAGTGAAGATAATGTAGTAGACCCACTTACGAAGGTCATACCTTCGAAGTTATTTGATAAACATATGGAGTCGATGCATATTAGATACAATCGATATTGACACTAGAGCAAGTGGGAGATTTGTTGGGGTTGGTGCTCAGAGCACCAATTCCCCATTGTATTTCATTGTAAATACTATTGTAAATATTTTATTATGAATAAAATAAGCAGTTTCTATAATATAATATATCTCATTATATGGTAAATACGTATTCGACTTTAGAATGATTAGTCATGATGCAGTTACAAAAGCATCGCAACTGACATTGAGTTGTATCATGACATTGTCATTCTTAGACTGTTCCTGGTCAAGTTTTATACTACTTGGTCAGTAAAGTATACCTGTTGAGATCGGTACATGTCATATACTAGAATATATGATTCCAATGGTTTCTCAATGAACCACGTCAATAAGAATCTTCTCGGGTTGAGTAGCATTTGTGATTCTTCGACTTGAGATACCACTGTGGGCACATGATACATCTCCACACTTAGATGACAGTCACGTCATCGATCTATTCAGATCAGACCTCTGCCTGTTCGTTCGGTGTGGACAGATCCTCGGGGTGTTCTGTGTGTGTCGAGATAGGATCCGTCAATTCTGTGTAAAGAGCATAGGTAGTCCATATATGATTAGCAATCAGATAAAAACCATGGGCCCGTGGTACACTTTAGAAATGAGTTCTAAGTGTTCTTTTAGAGACTGTTAATAGAGACGTCGACGGGATTGTCCCTATAGAGATTTAATGTTTATATCTATATCTATGGGATATCTCCGGATACCTGTGACGGAGGAATTAAACATATGCCATGACCTCGACCTGTATGATTCAGCGAGTTTATCCGTGGTCGTCATAATTTACGAGTGGGTAAATTATGGACACGAAATTAGATTTCGTGACGGATATGCCTGAATCTAGGGAGTCTCACTAGTGAAATATACTCCTAGAGCACTAGGATAACTTTTATGAATAATACTGATTATTTATAAGTCGTTTAAAGGTTAAATGAAAAATACATGCAGAAGGACCTAATGGTCATTTCCTAATTATTGTGTATTTGTATTTAATGATAGATTTTATTAGATACACATTAATTAAATATCAAATTGTGATATTTGACATATATCATAAATATATATGCATTTGGATATTTAAAGTAAATATAATACATATATTTAAAATATTTGTATTTAAATAATTATTTAATTATTTAATTGTTAAATAATTAAATTAATAAAAAATATAAATATCTTAAGTTTTGATATTTTTGGAGATGCCTTGAGTTGCTTTATTTGACTTGTTGAAAATCATTAAATGGTGTAATGATCATTTACGCAAGTTGATTAAATGAATAAATAAAACAAAAAAAAATATCTAGATATTTATTTTTTATTCCAAAAATTCAGCCAAGGTAAATTGTTGGAGTATAAATTGTTTTGTTTCATTTTCATTCATTTTTAGGTTAAGCCACCAAATATTACAAAGTGAGTTTTGAGAGAAAAAATTTGGAGATCAAAAGAAAAGCTTGAAAAACTTGGATTTTTGTAAGTTTTTCTTAACTTTTTCAATTAAAAAATTATTTCTATGATACTAAGCTTCAACATGTGTTGCTTAGTTTCTTCTTTACTCATTAAGTTTCTAATTAGATGGTTGATAACTTGTTTGAAAGATTCTGCATGATTGTTTAACAAAGTGAGCTTGAAATGGTTTCATAAGCTCTCTTTTGATTATTTGATAATCAAGTTGTCATTCTAGAGTTGCTAAGCCACTCATTGATGAGCTAGAATTTTTTTGAGTTGTTTCATGATGGTGAGACTTGTTTGGTGTGGTAAAGTTTGAATTAAAGTGTTGGATTTAATTGATTTGTTAAAATTTGTCAATTTTGGGATTTTTCATATATGTGATATATTATGGTGTGTATATGATGCATATTAATTTTTGAGTTGATTGGATTTGATCTTGACATGTTTTGAACAAAAATGGACCAGTTGTAAAAATTGAAAAATTGTGGGGCTGTTCTGCAATTACAAAAATTTTAGGGATTTTGTTGCAATATGATTTTGATGTGTTGGACATGTTGGAAATCATTTTAGAATTGATTTAGAATCATCCAAAATTATATTTGACAATTTAAGGACTAAAATGATCAATTTGTAAAATTTTTGGGTAATTCGGTAAATGCCAAGAAATTTGGTTTCTTGTATAAAATTTGAATTTTTAAGTATTTGGTAATTAAATAAATAATTTTTTTTAATTGATCCAAGAAAAATTATTGAAATCGGAAAATTTTGATTTTCCGCGTTTCCGCTGCGTTACCGAATTTTCGCCATAAAACCCCTACACTATGCCCCATCCTCCCAACCTTTATTATACCACAGTAGCTAAGTTGGACCTCATTGCTCGCCTCAGGATATCCCCAGAAACGAGTAAAAACCATAGTGTAGTAAATATCTTATAAGGTAGGGTAAGAGATAATTGAAAGATAATACCCCTCAGAGAAGAAGAGAGAGACAGAGAACCCAAAAGTTCTAGGTATATGATTAGAGCATATGAGAAGAGGAAAGAAACTCCAATAAGGAATTTAAGGGAGAGGAATCATTAGACAAGCAATGACAGGAATATATGAGTGACAGCTTTAGACACGACCAATGACGCATATTAACAAAAAATTCCCATTTAAGGACTGAAGAAGAATAGTATCAATAGGATAAATTGTATATGAATAACGACGAGTCTCTAAACGTTAGCAAGATAACAAAACTCTAGTAAACATGGAATTGGAAGGAAGATAGCGAGTATAACCCACGTGTTTGTTGGACATTATGACCCATAGCGTCACTATTTGCACAGATCATTGTGTTGTTGTAGCAAATTAACTATGTGACAAAGAAATTGCACTCTCATCATTGTGATTAGATCACCATATATATAAATGAAGAGAGGTCCCTATGATTAGTACCTGGACTGAGAATGATATGAGACAGTATCAGTCCCCGAAGGTTAATCATTAATATCCCTAGCCGTAGTATTATCGAGACTGGACATCGATAATGCGGAATAGGCTAGTATTGCACTTGTGCGTGTTTGTGAGGGCACAACGGCATAGTTCTCATATATATAAGTATTGGATACTTATGCAAGTGCGATAGGAGGTCGTGTTTCACCGACGGTACGGGAAACAGCTTCGCTCTGGATAGACCCCTCGGAATCCCATTGGTATTATGACTATGTGTCTATGGGAGGCCGAAATCAAGGTAGGTGTGTATGGTCTTAACCTGAGACTTACATCGCTAATACTTACGATAATCGATAGACTTTGGTCTTGGTGGTAGGGGACTTTAAACGGGTTCTGAGTACACCACTTCTGGGTTTATCAGAGAGTCGTAGAGTATTGGGTGTGATGTCAAGACGGAAGTATCACTTCAGTCATATTGGAGATGATGTCACGCAGGATACGGTATTAGTGCTCTTAAGTGCTGCGCGGCCATCGGGATATTATGACAAGGTCATGTATATCCGATTATAGAGACTAGTTACCAGACATCCGACATGTGCTTCGTACGGGGCAGACACTTATCCAGCCCCAGGCCTAGCACGTGACTATCCGATACTGGGCCGATATGCACAATACAATCGTATACTACGCTTGATACAGATCTTAATATTCTTATGAGAATATGTCCGGAGAATTGGAAGACTTGGTGCTTTGCTAGGAGTCGACCTTGTCTCGTAAATCGGTAGAACGTAGTACTTGGTACGTACGTGATTCGGATAACCCGACGACCGTATTTACTGCCAACATATCCGGGGATCTCATGGGTCGCTTCCCAAAGATTCACCGATGACGTATGACTCGCACTTATATTAATCTGGGATTAATATGATGAGAGAGAGAATTAATCTGGGATTAATTTCGGAGACACTTTATCTAGGATAAAATATCAATTGAAGAGAGAGAAACATTGATTTGGAATTAATCGAGGAATTAATATATTTGATATATTAAACGAAATTAGATTTCGACGCGGAATTAAAATTAGATTTTAATTCGGGCGAGCGAATTAATTTAGAATTAATTCGTTAGCGACGTGAATAATAATTCCGCTAGGCGTAATTATTTAATTCTCGTCGCGACGGAAATTAGTTAATTCGGAATTAGCGAATTTGGGCCCGAAAGTGTTTGCGGACACATTCGTATTTTGAAACGGGTGGAATCCGCAAATCACATCGCGATATCTCATTACTTGACACGAATAGATGATGGATGTATCTAGACACCTTGAGGGATGATACATTGTCTCTATTCTCAATGTGAGGTAATGATGGCATATGATGAATTTTCTTTTGGAGGGAAAACTTTTCACGTTTTTTGAAGAGTTTTTTATCTTAAAAAATTCATTTTGGTATTATACATTATTATTGCTTTCTTTTCTTGACTTACGTTTAAGAAACAAAAACAAGAAAATTAAAAGCATCTCTCTCCTCTTCTTCTCCTCTCTTCTCTCTCACGCCATTTCTGTTCTGGTTTTCTTGGACTGCCGTGAACAAAATGGAGGGAAGCAGTGCGTTTTGTGGCAAAACAAGAGTGCTAGCACACTCCGGGATCATGCCAAGGTGATAAGGGAAGTATACCCATGAGCAAGGAACGTTTTGATGAAGCTTGGAGCTCGTTTTTCTTGATCAAAATGGAGCAAAACAGAAGCACAAACTGCTGCAGTGGGCGCACATGAGCAGTGGCAGTGAGCAAAATTTCAGTTCGTTTTTGTTGCCAAATCGTCTCTCAACCGCTCGATGTAAGTATTCCGCACTTAAATCGTTGTATTCGCTTATGATTCATGCTTGAGTTTTGATCTTGGGACCTCTAGAAACTCCAACAATGGCATCAAGAGCTTAGGTTAAAAGCATGAAAAATGTTAGGGCTAAAATTTGGGCAAACTTGAATTTGAGCATGATAAATTAAATTGGATGGATTTGTATGCTTAATTGTGTTTGAATTGAAGATTGACAGGGTCAATTTCAAGAAAAATGGATTGGATCTTTTTTCCCCCAAATTCCTCCTTGGCCGAATATGTTAATGTTTTAATGTCTTGGGATTTTTGATTTTTGACAATTGGAAGTGTTGGAAATCATTCGGGATGATGATTTAACGTCGATTGCGGAATCAATTGGATTGAATTCGATTTGGACGAAAAATCCCCAAATTGCCAAGTATGTCATGAAACTTTAAATTGGGTAAAATGAAATTGAGCATGCAATTATGAAATTGGATGATTAAGTATGCTTAATACATGTTTAATTGATGATTGGTTGGATCAATTTGATTAAATATTGTTTGGAACAAATTTCCCCAATTTTGATGTGTTGGCCGAGAGTTATGCCCCTTTGTGTTCTTGGTGAATTTTGATTTTTTGAAACATTGGATGTGTTGAAAATCATTAGGGTATATTGATTTAATGTCGAATGTGTTTAATTGGATTGAAACAAATCGGACATGTAATTAACCTCATTGCCGAGAACAAAGTGAGCATGTAATGAGTTTGATTTTAATCTTAATGTGTTGGACATGTGATGATGAAATTGAGTATGATTAATTGGACTAATTTAGTGTTTTGGAAATGTTGATTTAGTTGATTAATCATGTAATGCACTTTAAGTAATTAAATTGTTAAATTGGATTTATGTAATTTAATTATTTGAGGCCTTAAATTGGATTTGGGCTTCTAATGTTGTAATTGGGCCTATTGGGCTTGATTTTATCAAGTTGGGTTTAGGCCAAATGGATTGGATCCAATTGGGCCCAAAACCTTAACCATAAAGCCCAAATGCAACTAATGGACCTTTGTAATTTAATTGGGCCTAATGGGCCAAAATTAATTTAAAGGCTTATGGGGTAAATCCCGGATTGGACTTTGGTTGCGGGTTTGACCCGAGTTGACCAAAAGACCACGCCTTAAGAAATTAATTAAAAGCCCATTAGACTTTAATTAAATTAATATTGGATATTAATCGGGCTTTGAGACCCGTAGCGATTAAATTTGGAATTTAAGTCGAAAAGGGTTTATTATTAAAGTGTGTTATTTAATTTGGAATTAAATAGTGAATTAGAATTAAATACAAATTGAATTGGATTTAATTGTGTAGTTTAATTTAATTCTAGAATTTGTACTTTAAGTACTTATCCGCAAAAACGAGTTTGACTCGAACAAAATCAAATCGTTGTTTGAACATTGGATGATCACATAATTATCAGATTAATTAATTTGATTAGATTGATTGATAGCATGCTTATATGAGTGAATACATGGTTGTGATGCATGAATAATGTATATCGGATGGATATTAGATGGGTGGGGCAATTTTAGAAATTGTTGTAATAAATTCGATTTATTAAATTGGACCTGCGAGTCCAGCCTTATCACCTCTATTCTCTTTGTATTCTCTTCTCATCTATTCCCCTCTATGTATATGAGGTTTCTTTAGAAGTGTAGTGTAACGGGTAGAAGTAATACAAGTGCTAGCTTGAGTGAGAAAGGGAGAGATTTGATCTAGGATCAATGTGTAAGTATCCATCCGCATATCATTATTATTTATTTTCATATACGCTTTATTATGTATTTAGAATGCATGTTTAAGGGTGTATGATGATGAGACCTTAACAAAGATAATTAAATTGGTAGCCAATTTGCACGCGAAAAACCCTCGTTAAATATCAAGCGTCATTTCCTTCCATTGAGTGATTCTTGCTCAAGATCGGAGATTGTCAGGGGTTGTTTTTGACCAAAGTCAAGCCCTTGTCAGTCAAAGATGTGCTTTAATCACGAGGCTTTGTTATATATCGGTGTCGTGTCCAAGTTGTGGTTTGTTTTTGGCCAAAGTCAAGACCACTTCTTGTCCATAGACATTTGATTACGAAGCTTCCCTGTCAATGGGTCCACGCTTGACTGGGATCACTAGGTTTGTTATTGTGCCAAAGCCAAGGCCTAGTTGATTCAGAGGAAACGGGTAGGGTATATATTCGATATATAGGCATATATTAGATATATGTTTCGGACTTGGATGTCCACCTACTGGATCTAGGAGTTGGATGGATCCAATTGATCTTCGACATCTACCTTGTTGATTATCATACAATTTTTTGTTTGACCAAAGTCAGGATTGTATGATACTTTAACGGGATCCTAGCCCACTAGGAAACACGGTTTCCCGAGTACTCCACAGAGGGTTAGAGACTCGACGAAAAATAGTGGGAGGCAAGTATTGAATTTGCAACATTCGTTCAATACTCGCTATACGCGCTCATTTAAATTATTTCGTCATTAGATTAAATGTTAGTTGGACTAATATTTAAATTGTTGTTTTAATAAACAGTTGGACTGTATTATACTTGATTATATATAATTGGATTATATTAATCAATATATTTGAATTAATTAATTTCAGTTTACAGTTGATTTTATAATTGGATTATAGTAATCAATGTAATTGAGGTTAATTAATTTGGATTATATTTGATTATATAGTTGGACTATTATAATCATTATAATATATATAGTACCACTAATCGTTGATTAAATAGTTGGACTATTGTAATCAAGATAAGAAATTGAAAAGTTGGATATTTAAAATATAATCTGGGATTAAAATATTTTAAATGATTTAATTTTCAAATTGGGAATAAATATAGGTTACTTTATTTGATAAAATAACTTATTATACCTTACGCCCAAAATTAAGCAAAATAAGTAGAGCATGAAATCTTTGGAAGATTTATGTGATGATGACTTTAGTGCTTAATTTAATATACTTGACAATAAATCTATTTTAAAGTTAAAGTTTGCATTGGGCAAGTTGCACAAGGTGCACATCATTTCGATATTCTAAAAACCAAGGCTTGGCCTAAGGTTCCTAAAATATTGAAAAAGGATAATTGACATATCCCAAAGTGACTACCATTTGGATATGGAAGACACGAAGGAATTAAAGAAAGGGCGAGGCTCTAACTTTAAAATATTTGTCAAAGTTATGTTCACTACTAGTATTGAAATTAGATTTTAAATACTTAGTGTGGTACATAAAATATATGTATTGATGTTCAGAATCCGCTATGAGCTGGATACTGACTTCAACCGAGATTTCTCTGCGAATCGAAACGGGACGAAAGTCGCTGTTTCGACCGTGGATACCTAAGTTTAGGAACTACCCTTTGGGTATGTACTTAAATTAGGAACTGTTATAATGTAACTAGTTTGACTAGAGACATTATCTCTATATCAGTGTTTAATCCGTGCGGATAAAACCTTTATATTCTAGAACACTAAGTGTTTTATTATATAAAGATGATACCGAGATAAACACATTAGATGTGAATAACAGAATTTATATTTTGAATATAAATAAAATCTCAAACATATAAAATGACAAATAAATAAGCTCATATTGATTTGATCAATAGAGACTTATTTGTGGCATTGTTGTCTGGGACACAATTAAACGAGACTCGTATATCCACACTTTTGAAGAGTGGGTACTAGGACTGATTTGACTAATCAAATAAGGTCTACGATTCTAGTTTACTAGGTAAAGTACCTAAAATACTATTTACTAGGTAATAGTGTAGGGTGAAGTAAGTGGGCCCATATCTAGCTTGGCTAGATGTGAACATGAATATTTCGTGACCTTAACGGATGTGGCATCACGTTATGGTTATGTGTTTCTTTTGAAGAACACAAATCCGAAACTTTGAGTTTCGACACGAAGTATACAAACAGATCGGTTATAGTATTATACCATCGCGGTAAGACCGTAATGAAAATACTTAAGCATTAAGTTTCATACATAAATGAAAGAGTACAATATTCTTTCATATGAGGACTCTCCTCGAGACACGTCAGTTAGACGGTGTGTCCGAACTAAAACCGAATTTTGTTGGACATGATAAGGTTTATCACGAGTCGCTCTGAGCTATGATTTCCTTCAAAGGATATATTAACAGTGCAAAACTTATTTAGAATAAGGTTCCATATAAATCTGTTTGACAGATATCATATAGGGTATGAACAGGAAAGAAACGGGGTTTCACATTCCTGATAATTTGGGTATGCCAGGCATAACGTTTGGATGATACCAAACTAAAAGACCCAAATTGGATAAGTGCCAATATAGGTTATCCTAAGGGAAACCTTAAGTATAGTACTTGTAAATCTCACATGAGAACAATATGATTGTTGCTCACCATGCGGTTTTCCTGAGAGGAATACCGATATGCAGTGGTCAGTGGGAGGATAGTGATACTCGATGAAAATCGGAGTAATACTATTCAAGGCACGAAGTCCTTAATGGAACACAAATAGTTCATCTATGATGAATCTATACCATTAATCTTCGAATACACAAGAACAGGGTAGATCGGATAGAGTCAGAAAACAACCTAGGGTATGGGTTTCTGATCTAACCTCATAAAGATGTAAATCTTATTGAGGAATACCAACCGACTACGTACGAGGAAATGATACAAGGTATCAACTCCCTGTTTTGGCAAAGTGCCATGAGTCCAAAATGGATTCCATGTATAACAACTATTTTGGATACTAGTTGTTGTACCACAAGGCATTGTGCCTATTGGTACATTAAACGTCTTCAAGGAAGACATACATGGAAGGCAACATACCAACGTACAAAGCTGGGCTTTTGATGGAAAGGTATCGTTATCAACATTGTGTTAATAACGGTTCAACCTTTTACCTGTTGCCATGGTAAATCCATTTTGAAGATGCTTGTTGATAACTGCATATTTCATTTATGAAATGTGTCAGTTACAGATCAAAATCGCTTTCCTGAAAAGGAAACCTTTTGGAGGATGATTAGAACATCCTGACGATTTTGTATAACCAACAAACAAGGTTTGCGGGTTATTCGATCCATGTTTGGATTGAAGCAAGCATAAGGTTCTTGGAACTGTCGTTTTGAAATAATCATAATGATTTATGATTTGACTCAAAACGAAATAATTCTTGTGTATATAAGGAGGTTAGTGGGAGAGGGCACTGACAATGAAATTCCCATAAAACAATTGGTGAAAGCTTGGCTTTCATGGATATTCTTTCAATAGAAATTCTCCGTAGAATTCTGGGGAGTAACAACCTTTATTCAAGGAATAAAGATCTACTGGGATAGATTTGAGTTGTTAACACTCTCTGGGAAATTGTACATTTAAAATGTACTTGTATTGGTGTCTCATACGCTTCGAGCATATGGAGTCACAATCGGGTCAATCCAAGTGATAGTCACTGGATTGAAGTTAAGAACATCTGTTAGTATCTTAGAGAACTAAAGATGTTGTCTTAAACTATGGAGAAGGAGAACTTGAAGTGACTGGGATCACTACTGCAAGTTTCCAACAATTAAATACTACGGTACTATAAAGTTTGAATAACGGGACAGTGAGCTGGAAATCTTCCTAGCAAGATAACTGTTGCCGAATAAACAACAAATGCGGATTATTGCTGCAGCTGAGGCAGCAATAGAAGCCATTTGGATCGAAAATAAATCTAATAAGATTAGATAAAGTTCTGTTAGCAGCTGAGCTAGGCGTCAGCATAGGCTAAGGAATTAAAGGTCTCATCGACGATCCAGATATATACTTCTATATCATCTGATTCGTTCGGATCATACATCGTGGCGATGTGATGATCGTATAAATCGCGTCAAACGATAAACAAACAAATCCGCTGACGAAAACCTTTCCTCAGCAATTTGAGCGAACCGTACATAGTTCAGGTGTAGGACACTTGAGTGACTCGCTACGTGCCAAGTGGGAGATTGTTGGACATTATGACCCATAGCGTCACTATTTGCACAGATCATTGTGTTGTTGTAGCAAATTAACTATGTGACAAAGAAATTGCACTCTCATCATTTGTGATTAGATCACCATAGATATATAAATGAAGAGAGGTCCCTATGATTAGTACCTGGACTGAGAATGATATGAGACAGTATCAGTCCCCGAAGGTTTAATCATTAAATATCCCTAGCCGTAGTATTATCGAGACTGGACATCGATAATGCGGAATAGGCTAGTATTGCACTTGTGCGCGTTGTGAGGGCACAACGGCATAGTTCTCATATATATAAGTATTGGATACTTATGCAAGTGCGATAGGAGGTCGTGTTTCACCGATGTACGGGAAACAGCTTCGCTCTGGATAGACCCCTCGGAATCCCATTGGTATTATGACTATGTGTCTATGGGAGGCCGAAATCAAGGTAGGTGTGTATGGTCTTAACCTGAGACTTACATCGCTAATACTTACGATAATCGATAGACTTTGGTCTTGGTGGTAGGGGACTTTAAACGGTTCTGAGTACACCACTTCTGGGTTTATCAGAGAGTCGTAGAGTATTGGGTGTGATGTCAAGACGGAAGTATCACTTCAGTCATATTGGAGATGATGTCACGCAGGATACGGTATTAGTGCTCTTAAGTGCTGCGCGGCCATCGGGATATTATGACAAGGTCATGTATATCCGATTATAGAGACTAGTTACCAGACATCCGACATGTGCTTCGTACGGGGCAGACACTTATCCAGCCCCAGGCCTAGCACGTGACTATCCGATACTGGGCCGATATGCACAATACAATCGTATACTACGCTTGATACAGATCTTAATATTCTTATGAGAATATGTCCGGAGAATTGGAAGACTTGGTGCTTTGCTAGGAGTCGACCTTGTCTCGTAAATCGGTAGAACGTAGTACTTGGTACGTACGTGATTCGGATAACCCGACGACCGTATTTACTGCCAACATATCCGGGGATCTCATGGGTCGCTTCCCAAAGATTCACCGATGACGTATGACTCGCACTTATATTAATCTGGGATTAATATGATGAGAGAGAGAATTAATCTGGGATTAATTTCGGAGACACTTTATCTAGGATAAAATATCAATTGAAGAGAGAGAAACATTGATTTGGAATTAATCGAGGAATTAATATATTTGATATATTAAACGAAATTAGATTTCGACGCGGAATTAAAATTAGATTTTAATTCGGGCGAGCGAATTAATTTAGAATTAATTCGTTAGCGACGTGAATAATAATTCCGCTAGGCGTAATTATTTAATTCTCGTCGCGACGGAAATTAGTTAATTCGGAATTAGCGAATTTGGGCCCGAAAGTGTTTGCGGACACATTCGTATTTTGAAACGGGTGGAATCCGCAAATCACATCGCGATATCTCATTACTTGACACGAATAGATGATGGATGTATCTAGACACATTTGAGGGATGATACATTGTCTCTATTCTCAATGTGAGGTAATGATGGCATATGATGAATTTTCTTTTGGAGGGAAAACTTTTCACGTTTTTTGAAGAGTTTTTTATCTTAAAAAATTCATTTTGGTATTAGATACATTATTATTGCTTTTCTTTTTCTTGACTTACGTTTAAGAAAACAAAAGAACAAGAAAATTAAAAAGCATCTCTCTCCTCTTCTTCTCCTCTCTTCCTCTCTCACGCCATTTCTGTTCTGGTTTTTCAGTGGACTGCCGTGAACAAAATGGAGGGAAGCAGTGCGTTTTGTGGCAAAACAAGAGTGCTAGCACACTCCGGGATCATGCCAAGGTGATAAGGGAAGTATACCCATGAGCAAGGAACGTTTTGATGAAGCTTGGAGCTCGTTTTTCTTGATCAAAATGGAGCAAAACAGAAGCACAAACTGCTGCAGTGGGCGCACATGAGCAGTGGGCAGTGAGCAAAATTTCAGTTCGTTTTTGTTGCCAAATCGTCTCTCAACGCTCGATGTAAGTATTCCGCACTTAAATCGTTGTATTTGCTTATGATTCATGCTTGAGTTTTGATCTTGGGACCTCTAGAAACTCCAACAGTGTTTCCTTCGCAGTGCACTGTTGTGGATAATGTTGGGGATGACTCGAAATAAATTTATTGAAATATAATATAATAGTGGCCAAAGAAACCGAGTAAACGATATTGAAGAAACAAATATAGCACCTAACAAAAGAAAAAAAACAAAACTATAAGAATGACGGAAAGTGGGATACCTTAGAAGTACAACTAGGCAAGGAAAACAAGACAGTATGGGAAGTAGTTAACCAAAGTTGTGTTAATAATGAATTTTGTATACAAAATGAGTAACCAGCCATAACTTAAGCTGACCAAACCACTATGGGTTTGGTATGGTCTTGGCCATGGGTATGTGTGGTTTGGTAGATATATATTATAGTATGGAATCAAGGAGAACCACTAGAAAAACTACCCAGAATTAACATCTTAAGTACAAGAGTCATCGGTGGACAACATCAGTAACCTAAGAAGCCCTAGGCCCCATAAATAAGCAGAGATATTAGAACTTGAAGAAATGATCTCATAAACATTTGAAGCTTAGCAAGGAGAATATAGTGAGTTAAATAACTGAGATATAAGAAAGAATACTAAGATCAGGTCAAGCAAG
This sequence comes from Zanthoxylum bungeanum, assembly GCA_019454045.1. Lineage (NCBI taxonomy): Eukaryota > Viridiplantae > Streptophyta > Magnoliopsida > Sapindales > Rutaceae > Zanthoxylum > Zanthoxylum bungeanum. Next base: position 12,767 of record SKCR01002761.1, on the reverse strand, counting down.
TGAAGCTAAAGAAGTATCGAGCACAAGCATCATTGATAATGTCAAGGATCACTCGTGTAAACATTATTTGTTCTGGAATGAGAACATGTGAGGCCCAACCTTAGAGACACCAGTATTTAAAGAGCAAGTCAAAAGTACCAGCTAAGAAAAAAAATGATTCAGTCAAATAAGTTGTTAAGCATAATTAGAGGTACAGAGAGAGGGTTTCTTTGAGACAATGAACATTGAGCATAACTAGAGGTTTAGGAATAATCAGCTGGGCAGAGACCTTTGTTATTACGTTAAATAGAATCCCAAATGATGCAGAATAGTAATAGCAGAGTAAGAATTCACTCAGGTAAATTAGTGTACAGCCCTAGTTATGACTTCCAAGTCATGGCATTCAACATTCAACATATAATCACATTATCATGTGGTGTAATGATAACATATGGATCGTTAGGGACTGGTAGGATATGGTAGATAAGACAAAGATTATGAGAATATAATCAGTTGGAAGTTTATAGTTTAGAAATAGTCATTTACAGGTGACTTGGTGAGATATTCAATATCACGAATTTCAAGACTAAACAGATCTCATATTCTGATTTTAAAGAGGATTCGAGGACGAATCCTACTTAAGGGGGGAGAATTTATAACACCCGGGTAATTCCGATGAATACTAAGTGATGGATGACGTGCTACATGATATGAATTATGTTCAAGCATGTATATGATTAAGAAAATTACTATTCGGACATACGGTAAATCCCTTGCAGATCCGATATGGAAATCATTTCCGATACCACTCTAAATATCCCTTAGTATTTGGGCCATAACATTCTCATACGGACTCCGATCTTTATGAATTTTATATCTTCGGAAAGCTAAGATCGGGACCTACAACCTTTACGTTGAATATTTTTCCAAATTCGAACCAGCAGAGAGTCAAAAATACAGATTACAAATTTGGATGAATAGTACCCAGGGACCATTCTAGTAAATTCTCAAAGCTTCTTTAAATTTCTAAATTCTTCCAATTTCAATAGGCCGTAGTATAAAAAAATGGGGTACTATTCAAACATCCTCAAAAAATTCAAAAGAGAAAAAAACGTGGAAGGAGAAGAAAAAGAGAAGAAGAAGAAAGAATATGGAAAGAAAAATGAGACTAGCTCAAAATCCTTCCATAACAATCTAGGAGGGAGGAAAGAAACCATGAGAGACTTGTAGGATGATGAAAATCCAATAAAATGAGGTAAGATCATTTGCCCAAATCTTGGATTGAGAAGTTTTGTTGATATGATGTTATATGAATGTTAGGAGCACATTAGGCATTGTATTTAATGACATATGAGCATGGAAATTGATTGTGTTAAGTAAGAACCAAATATCACATATTGTAAATTATCTTGTTTACCCTAAATTACTAATGTGCCTTCAGACTTAGTGTATGAGTGTCATACACAAGAGGATTTAAATATGAAGTTAGTAATCTAAAATAGTTCATAGAGAGCAAACAAAGTGGGTACTTTGTTGTGGTTTATCTATAGCTATGGTCCATTCTATAATTATATGGCGACATTGATCCGGGATCGTCCATGTGGAGACATGAGAATTGAGGCACCTTATATGACGTGATCATATAGGACTAGATCAATATAGAAATGAGTTTCTTATAATATCTGTTAAATAAGAAACTCATTTTCAATATACTAGAAGGTCATATATGGATTGATCTTAATCCTGAGTGTACTACAAACTCCTGCATGGCGGGCTATGTCCTTTGATTTACAAAGGTGAGCTTAGTGTAGCAATCCCGACCAATAGCTACGTACTTTGGGGACATGGTTTGGTGTGTAGCTGAGGATGTTTTACATAGATATAGAGTTCACTCATTCTCACTAGAAGTAGAGGAGTATCTTCCTTAAGGGTTGATTCGGTACTTGAACGGTTAGATCGCTCAAGTCTTTCTATTACGAATCGAAAGACTAATATTCATAATGGTTATGAATAACTCATTTATTAGAGAATCAATTGCACTTAAGATAAAAATAATTAGAGGGGTATAACGAACATTATGACCCGACTTTAATTACGAGATACTCGAGAAAGGTCAACCCCTATGTAATGACTATAACGATGGACACTGACGTGGTTCGGGTTAATTTATCTATCTGCGGCAACGAGAGTGCCGTTTTGGGTTTTTAGTGGAATAACCCGGAATTAATAATTTAGAATATTTAATAAGAGCTTAATTAATATTATGGGATTATTGGAGCTCGAAACAGTAGGTCCATTTGGTCCTCGTCCTAGCTCGATATACTATAGCAGATTAAATATAATTGGATAGTCCAATTATATACTCACATATATAAATATTATTAATATGATTAATAATATTATTTTTTCACATTTTAAACTATATGTTAAATATAATATATAGTTTTTATAATTATATGATAATTATTCAATGCATGTGAATAATTATATATGATATAATTAAGTAAAAGTTAAATTTATAATTTCTAAATTTGGGTATTGGAAACCCGTGGATTAAATTTGAAAGTTACACCTTTTAAAAGGTGTTAATCTTTTTATTTTGTAATATCTTTTCCATTATGGAAAATTAAAGATTGATTTTACAATTTTTTTTAAAAAATAACATGTATGGCTGAAAATTGCATTGGTGGAAGGGGAAGGGTTTTGATTTATTTTGGAAACAATAACCCTAGGTATAAAAAGTATTTTCTTTTTCTTTTTTGCTAACCAATCTCATTTTGTAACCCTAACCACCTCTCTTATTCTTAGTATTCTCACAAGAGTTGAGAAAAGAAAAGAAGAACAAAGAAAAATCAAAAGGAAAAAAATACAAGTGTGACATATTCATTCTCCAAAGTGTTTAGAGTTTTATTTGTGAGTCTAGCCCACACTAGTTTCTATTGGTTGTGAGACATAGCACGAAAGTCCTTTTGGTGTTGAATCAAAATCCATCTTCACATTCTTGTTATTTGACCCACGACAGTGAGCATTGTTTTTGCTTACTGTCGCACATAGCTTTATTATTTCGGGGCTCGATTTGTTTTGTTTTCAATCCAGAAATTTTAGGGAATATTAAGGGGTGTTTTGGGGCTGTTTTTAATTGAAAAATCAAAACTGAAATATAGCAGTAGTTCACGCAAATACGGGCTGATTTGGGCAGTGAGCTGAGTGCGTTTTCGGGTCCAAAACAATCCAAATCTGATTCGTAATTCCAGGGTTGTTCGGTGGCTGTTCCGGGACTAAAATTTTATCCAAAACAGAAGCAAAATTTTAGTATTGGTGTTGGTAATTTTTGGCCTCAAGGAGAGAGGGGCAGAAAATTTTCTAATCCGATCCCGGGTGCCTAACGTGTTTTCGCCTCGCTAGGAAAGTGGTTCCTACAATTGGCATCAAGAGGGAGGTTGAAAAGTGTTCTTAACCTTCTTTTTTTTTTTTTATTAAAAGTTATTGCTTTTATTTATTTATATGTGTTATAAATAATAATAATAAGCATTTTTAGATGAGTAGGCACAAAATAATATTCATGAGATGAATAGTTATTATTGTTTCATGTGATGAATGGATTTTGCATTGGTCGTAAATTTCTTTCGGCTCTTATTTTTATGTTTGTTTTGGTTTTGGGATGTAAGGCCATAAGGCTTTTGTTTACAAATATTGTAATTTATTTTTCCTATGTAAAAATTTCAATTGTTGTAATTTTGAGCACCAAAGACGCAAAAGGAGCCAACACCACATTGGAGCGAGATTTGAAGACCAAAGGATGTCTTGAGAATTTTTGTACTAATTAGATTAGTATAGGAAAAAATGAGAGCCCGGTCAATGCAAAATAATTTTTATGTTGTATGTATGTTTAATTCGAAATGTTTGAATAACATGTCATATAGCTTAGGGTGCATACTCTTGCATTTTCACATGCCATAACATGTTTTGGATGCATAGATATTCTAGTCAAGAAATATGATTTAATGTGATTTAAAATGGTTAAATTAGAATATGGTATGCATGGAAAATGATTAATTGGATTAATTGGTTTTATAGTTTAAAATTTGAAATTCTAATATAATGGGCTTAATTAGTGCATCATGAATCCCATTAGTATATAGGATGGAAATTCAGACGTAAATTTCATAGCTGATTCCGAATAGATGGTAATGTGGTCTGCACTCGGGATACAACTCCAGGTACCATTGGATTTTATAACACACTTAGATTAATTAAATGGTTTAATTAAAAATTGACCACTTTAGAATTCTAGATTTTAGACTAATTATTGTTCTAATATTTGAAGAGTTGAAATATAATAGGTCAGTAAAACTAAATCAATTAAATTAGTTTAATGAGTAAAATAATTAGTAGAGACTAATAGATATTAGTGAGATTAATTTAAGAGTTCAAATTGGTGAGGTCACTAATACTGTACTAGTGTAAATAAGAGTTATGACTTAGCCGCCATAAATTTATTCACACTAGTAAATTAAAATATTAGATATTTAAAAATAGAAACCTTTATTTTAAAATAGTGAGTGGGAGAGAGATATACGACAGTATATCCCGCGATCTCCGTTGTTAGTCCAAAAACATGAGGTTCAAAAGACGCCTCGAGACGACTTTATTTTCGTCCCCCTACGGATGGTGTCCATTTTAGGTCAACATTAAGTTTGGATTCCGAGAGGATAAGGACTTTAGATGTATTTGGTGAACTGACCTACCCTATAGCGGCACTTCACTAGTTAAGTCCAAGGGTTCTGAAACGATGGGTCACACTCACAAAGGAATGATTAAATATTAATCAAAATTCCTTGATCAAATCAAACGGTGATTGGTTAATGTAGGAATAAGAGTTATTCTCGTATATATAATCAATTGAGATTGTCTCGATCTATCATGCAAATATTTAACCTACCATACGGTGACACTTATTTGTGGGATGATAGATTTCTGTGGCATAGTATTTTTCTTAGGTTTCTAATTCGTTATTCATAGTTCATTCATCATGTCAACTTTTACGCAAAAATATTTGATAATATTAATATGTGATGAATGAATATTAAATGCATGTTTATTTTATTTTCATCCATGGTTTCTCCAATTATTTCCATTCTCTCTAATGATAAGTTAATCGGAGAAAACTATGTTAAGTGGAAAGTAACATGAATGCTATCACGGTCTATGAAGACCTAAAGTTTGTCCTGACGGAGGAGTGTCCTCTCGAGCCTACCAAAAATATTGGCCAAATTGGACGTGACGCCTACTAAAAATGGGTCGTGGCTAATGAGAAGGCTCGCTGATACTTGATAGCAGTGATGTCTGAGGTTCTTGCTACAAAGCATGAGCCTACGCCTACAACATCTCAAATGATGGAGTCATTACAACGCATGTTTAGGCAGCCTTCGGAGCGTCAACGTCATGAGGCCATGGTCTCAATGATGACTGCTAGGATGAAGGATGAGACATCAGTTCAAGAGCATGTCTTGAGGATGATGACCTACCTCAATACAGCTGAAACCCATGGCGCTTGTATTGACGAGCGGAGCCAGGTGACCATGATTATGAAAACTCTTCCGAAGAGTTTCATGCAGTTTAAAAGCAACTATGTTATCAATAAGTTGACTTTTACTTTGACCCAGCTGCTAAATGAGCTCACCCATTACGAGTCCATGCTTTTGGATCCTCTTAAGCTCAGTGCTAAGGAAACTGTTGTCGAGTCTTCTAAATCTTTAAGATGAAGAAGAAAAGAACTAGGAAGGCTAAGGCAAAGCCTATGAAGAAGAAGAATAAGAAAGGCTCCAAGGATGCCAAGTCCAAGGGAAAGTGTTTCTATTGCAACAAGGATGAGCATTGGAAAAGGAACTGTCATAAATATCTTGCCGAACTGTAAGAGAAGAAAGCTATAGGTAAATACGATTTACTTGTTATCGAATCTCTATTAGTGGAGGATGATAAATCTGCATGAATTTTTGATTCTGGAGCCATTAACCATGTTTGTTCTTCTTTGCAACTACTTGACTCATGGAGAGACCTTGCTGAAGTTGACCATACCATGAGGGTCGGGACATGGGATGCCATTTCAGCAAGAGCAGTGGGAGTTTTCAGATTAAATTTTATGAAAAATAGTTATTCAAATTTAAAAAATATTTTATTCATTCCTGATTTTTGCAGGAATTTGATTTCTCTTTCCAAACTTTTGGATGATGTTTTTTCCAGTTTCTTTTGATAGTAATTTGGTTATTGGTTTAACCATATACACAAGAAACTCAGAAAATAACTTGTATGTGTTAAGACCGTTAACACATAAGTCAGTGCTCAATATTGAAATGTTTAAGGTTGAGAAACCTAAAACAAAACGACAAAAGATTTCTTATGATGACACATATCTGTGGCATCTTAGACTAGGTCATATCAGCCTTGATCGGATAGGTAGGTTGATAAGAATGGAGCCTTAAATCAGTTAAAGCTCAAAAATTTACCAGTCTGCGAATCATGTTTAGAAGGAAAAATGACCAAGAGACATTTTATTGGAAAAGGTATAAGAGCCAGTCAACCACTTGAACTAATGCATTCAGACATTTTTGGATCGATGAATGTAAGAGCTCGAGGTGGTTATGAATATTTCATCACATTTATTGATGATTATTCAATATATAGGTAGGTTTACCTAATGCAGCACAAGTCAGATACTTTTGAAAAGTTCAAAAAGTATCGTGCTGATGTTGAGAACCAGTTAGGTAAGACAATCAAAACTCTACGATCAGATTGTGGAGGAGAATCTCTTGACAGAGATTTCGAGAAATTCTTAGTTAAGCATGGGATAGTATCTCAGATCACAGCACCTGGAACACCACAGTAAAATGGTGTTGTAGATAGGAGAGATCAGACCCTACTTGACATAATAAGATTTATGTTTAGTTATAGCTCACTACCTAGTTTGTTATGGGGGAATGCATTACAAACTATAATGTATATCCTTAATGTAGTTCAATCTAAGTCTGTTCCTAAGACTCCCTTAGAGTTATGGAGTGGTCATAAAACTAGTTTACAACATTTCCGCATATGGAGGTGTCAAGCACATGTGCTGAAGAATAAGACAATTAAGTTGGAGCCACGTTCACAGGTGTGCCTATTTGTAGGCTATCCAAAGAAGACCAGGGGTAGATTCTTTTATAGCCCTGAAGATAACAAAGTATTTGTATCGACAAGCACCACGTTTCTAGAGGAGGACTATATGAGAGAGTTCAAAGCTAGTAGTAAGGTGTTACTCGAAGAGTTACTTGTTGGTTCGACCAATGCGTCATCATAAACACTACACTACAAGAAAAAAGGCCTTTACTGACACTAAGGTTAGTGACACTAGGCTAAAAGTGTCAGAAACGACGTGTAAATGTTCCTATTTCCGTGTTTTTCACTTAAATATCAATAATTACTGACACTATGGTATCAGTGATTTTAGTGTCAGTAATTACTATTACCATAGTATCAGTAAGAAATAAAAAAAAAAAAAAACGCGTAGTCGTCTGGAGTCGAACCAACACCTCACGGAAGTGACGTTTTTCGCATATATTACTAAATCTCATGGCTTCTCATTTGCGAATCATTTACTGAACCAACTCTTGCCGAACCAACTCTTGTCGCACAATCATCATTTGCGAATCACTCACATGGCTTCTCATTTACCGAACCAACTCTTACAAATCCCTCAAATCCTCCATAGACAAGGCCTCCAAGAAACTCGAAACCATGAAAAGCGAAAGCCCAGTGAAAGAATCCGGCCGTGATTTGTCCTTATTCAAATTCAAATCCGGTGCCGTTGTGGCCCTTGTTCTTTTCATTGTTTTTGGGTTGTTGAATTCTCTGTTTGAATGGAAACTGGGAAAGTTGTTGCGAAATTACCCTTTGGGATTGTGATGAAGATGAGTCAGAGGAGAGGAGTGGCTAGGGTTTTAGAATTTCTCTCATGCTTTGTTCAAGATTCACGAGGGGGGCTAGGGTTTGTAATTTCTGATTTTCTGTGTGTGCAGAACAAAGAAACAGAGGAGCTAGGGTTTTCAATTTCTATTTTGTCCAGGTACGACGCCTTTGGGACATTTGATCAAAATGGCCCCAAAACTCGCGTTTTTACAATTTCCACCCCCTAAAAATCACAATTTGATATGTTTTATCCCTATTTGCGATTTTGTTGCGTTTCAACCAGATTTTAATCCCTATGATCGTAAAAACGTACGATTCTACGTTTTTAAAAAGCTGTTTTTACAACCATGAGTAAGATAACTTGTGCTATCCTATGAGACTGGGTTTCAACATTTGAATTTATAGGGTCCAGGAGAATTTGCTTCGTGATCGTGGAGGAAATAATGATGCAAAGGATTTTGTAGAAAAGCAGCCGGTGAGTTAGACTTGGTTACTATTGCGTAATTACTGGTGGAAACTTGGAGTTGCCTTGTGAATGTGCTTATGATTTATTTTCTTCTAACATATATATTCCTTTTTCCTTTGCTCTTAATCTGTTGCAGCTACCAGAGGATGCTCAATTGCCAAAATCTGGGGGTGAGTGAATACAATTTGATTGAAACTAGACTGATGTATGATACTAATGTTCATGAGATGCCAATTTTCATAAATTGCATTTGTATTTTGAATTTTTGATTTTTGACTTTGAAAATATCACTATTAATTTCTTAATCATCAGCATGTAATCTAATTTACACCTATTTTGATTATGATTGTTTCTCCAGTAAGTTTATGGTGCTAACCACGTGCAATGTTTGATATAGATTCACAATCGTCACCAAACAGTGAGATGGATGGCACTGACAAAGTGGGACAATCTGCGAATGCAACTTCATATACGACATCTATTGTTTTATCTAAGGGTAATGAAAAGACAAGTTCCCATGGTGAACCATTGGAAGCTGCAGTATCTAGTAAAGCCCCTAGAGAATTACAATCTGTAAATCCTCGTGGAAGACCTGGTAGTTCTGCATCGTCTAATTCAGATCGTGCAGCTGCCACTCTAGCTTCTAATGCTCCTGGTTTATCTCCAAGCTCATCAGTGGGTTCTTTTTCTTCTGAAAAATCAACATTGAATCCCCATGCCAAGGTGTGATTGATATTATGGGTGTTATATGATCATTTGACTTTACTGCTGTCACAAATACATTAAGATAGATGACTTAAGTGTTTATTCTTACTATACTCTCTTCCCGTGTTAAATATTTTTCTTCTCAATGTGTTAACATATTCTTCGTCTATGGGTTTCAGGAATTTAAATTCAATCCTAATGCAAAGAGTTTCATTCCCTCTCAAGTGCCTGCTAGGCCTCTATCTCCTGTTGGTGATAATGCCTTCTATCATCCACCAAATGTGTCTGCCGTACCACATATGCATGGCTTGCCTGTTGGTTTTGGAGTAAGTAGTTGAATTTTTTTCCCCTTCAAGCCTTATTTTTCATGGTTTCATGTAAGGAGTGTGAATGGTTTTTTATTGGGATTAGTTTTTAACTTTGGATTAGTTTTTAACTTAAACCAATCCAAATTCTCTTCTTATGATGTTTACTAATATGTTATGACTTTTATGCTTCCATTAGATGGAAATTACATGCATTTCATGAAAAATCTCAATGCATGCTGTTCAACTTGTTTGATATTTGTGGCTAACTTAAATTTTCAGATGGGATCAGTGGTAGCTGGGCACCAGCCTGTCATATATCAGGTTGCACCAATGCAGTCACCCCAAACATATTATCATCCACATGGACCCCAGGTATGACGTGGCTTCAAATTTGTATCAGAGACTGCATGTTCTTTCTTACGACATTAATCAGGGGTACTTATGCTTGTATCATCTGATTAGACATTTATTACCCTTATCCATCTGATTGCAGTATGGACAGCAGATGCTTGTTGGCCAATCTAGACCAGTCTTTTACATGCCAAACTACCAGTCTTTATTTCTATGCTTTTTATTGTATGTTATTGATTTGTTTGTTTTGGTGATTATGTAGCGGTATGAAAGATACAACTTGTTATTATGGATGTCATTTGGTTTTTTTATATGCATGCTCTTAGGTTGTTGGTATGGTTATTGTCAATAAGTGCTTTATGTGACAAATTTAGATTAGGGTTATATTTTGTATTTATATTTTGTATTTTTATTTGGATGTATTTAATGTTTTTATTTATGAAGATATCGATTTTTTTTGAAGTCCATCTAATTCTTAACATTTGGTTTATAATTTCAGATTTTGTGCCAGATATCATATTGTTGGGGGATTGTTGCAGGCTTCTCAACAAGTATCATGAATTTTGGTGGGGGCATGACATTTTGGTGGGACTTTAAGAGTAGTTTTTGAAATATATATATGTTAATTTAAAGATTGTCTATGGAGTTTTTGTATTCATCATGTGATACTGTTGAATTGATTAATACGATTAATCTATTATATTGCGAATTTTATATAAATGTAATTTTTTAGTTTTTTATTTCATTGAGTTGGTATATATATATATATATATATATTTATGATTAATTTAATTACAAAACATAAGAAATATAATTGTGAAATAATACGATTTTTAAATTTTAAAAGATATTGACGGATATTGATACTATAGTAACAATAATTACTGACACTAAAAATCAAATATATGCGATATACTGATACTGCAGTAACAAAATTTACTGACACTATAGTATCACTAAATACTGATGTTATAGTGTCAATAATTTACTGACACTAAAATAGTGTGAGAGATTACTGATACCATAGTGTCAATAATTTTCTGATACTACAGTATTAACGTTTACTGACACTAGAAACTAGTGTCAGTGATTTCTGGCTGCGGCAACACTGACACATTTATATAGTGTCAGTAAAACCCTTTACTGACACTAATTTAGTATCAGTAAAAGCCTTTTTTCTTGTAGTGTAGTTTACAAACACATAGTAACTTCAACATCTGAGCGTCGGATGCAAGTTTTCGAATGATCTGTACCTAGACGTAATGGTATGGTTGTGCGACAACCTGATAGCTATCTAGGAGTTAGAAAGGCACAAGTTGTCACTTCCAGCGATGGTGTAGATGATCCATTGACCTATCAGAGTGCAATGATGATTCTGAAAAAAATGAATGACTCAAAGCTATGAACCTCGAGATGGAGTCTATGTACTCTAACTCAGTCTGGGAACTTATGGACCACCTGATGGGGTAAAACCCATAGGTTACAAGTGGATCTACAAGAGAAAGAGAGAAGTATATGGGAAGGTACATACCTTCAAGGCTATACTAGTGGCCAAGGGTTATACCCAGAAATAGGGAGTTGACTATGAGGAATCTTTCTCGCCAGTAGCTATGCTGAAATCCATTCGCACACTTCTTTCCATTGCGCATATTATGACTATGAGATTTGGCAAATGGACATCAATACTGTATTCTTGAATGCCATCTTGATGAGTGTATCTATATGGTACAACCAGAGGGGTTCTACCAAGGTCAAGAGAAAAAGGTTTGCAAGCTACGTACAAAGTTCATTTATGGACTTAAGCAAGCATCTCGATCTTGGAACATAAATTGATACCACGATCAAGTCTTATCATTTTGAGCAGAATGTTGATGAGCCTTGTGTATATAAGTGTAATATTGATGGGAATGTGATTTTTCTTGTTTTATACGTTGATGATATTTTACTCATTGGGAATGATGTAAAGATATTATCAGACGTCAAAACCGGCTAGCCAACCAATCCAAATGAAAGATTTGAGAGAGACCAATTATGTTCTTAGGATCCAGATACTTAGGGATCGCAAGAATGACTGTTAGCTATATCTCAGGCATCCTACTCGATAAGATCCTTGTGCGATTTGGGAGAAAGACGATTTTCCTTATCAACATGGAATTCATTTGTCAAAGGAATAGTCTCATAAGAAACCTCAGGAGTTGAGGAAATGAGACATATCTCATATGCCTCAGCAGTTGGTAGTCTCATGTATGTTATGTTACGCACGAGACCAAACATCTGTTTTATAGTGGGAGTAGTCAGTAGGTTCAGTCTAACCCAGGATTGGATCATTGGGTGGCTGTGAAAACATATTCTCAAGTATCTTAAGAGAACGAGAAATTATATACTTATATATTCGGTGAGGATATGATCCTAAGAGGATATACGAACTCTGATTTTAAGACAGATGTCGATTCTAGGAAATCAACATCTGGATCAGTGTTTACCCTACGTGGTGGGGCAATAGTATAGCGGAGTATAAAGCAAACTTGCATTGCTGACTCCACCATGGAGGTTGAGTATGCAGCAACTAAGGAAGCAGTCTGGCTCCGTAAGTTCTTGGGAGATCTGGAAGTCGTTCTAGATAGGGATAAACTACTCACACTTTATTGCGATAATAGTGGTGCAGTGGCAAATTCAAAGGAACCAAGAATCCACAAGTGAGGAAAGAATATAAAGAGGAAATATTATCTAATTAGGGAGATAGTGTAGAGAGAAGATGTTTTTGTCACAAAGATTGCATCCGCAGATAACCTGGTTGATCCGTTTATAAAGACCTTGTCGGCTAAAGTATTTAAAGGTCACCTAGATGGTCTAGGATTACATGACATGTCCCATTTGCCTCTAGTGCAAGTGGAGATTGTTGGATATATGCCTTAGAGCTTCATGTAATGTAAAAAATATTATATTTTATGAAATAAAAATGATGCATTTCATTTATCAAAGTGTTTGTTTAATATCACATATTTTAAATTATC
>SKCR01002760.1:0-27237 GCA_019454045.1 Zanthoxylum bungeanum | reverse complement strand
GTCGAAAAACAGACAAAAAGGGCAAAAATGTAATTTCACGCGTCGTGACACACCACAGTCACTATTCTGCCGACACTCGTCATCGCCACGTCAGCATAATAATTTAGCTCGCCGACACCTTATGTCAGTAATGACATTAGCGTCGCGACGCCAAGCCTTTACGCGTCTAGATGCCGAGCCAATAATTCTGCCGACAGTCACATGTCATCATCTCGTCAAAACCGCGTACACGTATCAAGAATCAATGGCGCTTCGCGACACGCAAGTTTCAAGTGTCGCGACGCGCATGGACAAATTTTACCTATAAATTGAGGCCGATTTCATTTGAAATTTTCATACCTTCTTCTGTGGATTTCCTTAAGAATACTAAGAAGATTGTATCTTGTTTGTTTATTTACAGTTTTCTTGTATTTAATTTTTATTTTAAGCAATAGATCTTTCTTTATTTTACTTTAAAGTATGAGTAGGTAACTTCCCTCTGCTGGGGTGAAAGGTAAAGCTTTTAATATTATAATTTAGATTAATCTCCCTTAATTATAATAAATAAACTATCTTAAAACCTGATTTAGTGGGATACCGCCTTTATGGTCGGTTGGACTTAATTAAATTGATTTTAACCTGACTTAATTGGATACCACATTTATGGTCGGTTGGAATTAATCAAAAATCTGACTTAATCAGGATACTGCCTACATGGTCGGTTGATAATGTCATGCAATTTATATATTATAATAAGAGAGATTTCTAAATTAGAAGTAATAAAAGTGGATCCTCTAACCCCAAAATTTTATTTTATTGTTAATTTTATCTTTTTAATTTCCAAGTTTACTTTATGTTGCTTTTTTTATTTATGTCTTTAATAATCCTAGATATGTGTTGTAACGAAATACCGTATCTAGGGTTGTGATGAATTTCAATATCACCGGTTTATAAGTTGGTTATTTTGTGTCTTGGGTAATATATTAGTTTATTTATTGAATCTTAGTCTTAATGCTTCTTGTTAAGTGGTCATTAATAAGATTGATTTGGTAAACTTAAAATGAACTTGGAAAAGGGATTTTAGGTTTTAGCCATAAACTCAATAGCTCACGATCTCACCTTGGGGTAAATATATCTTAGGTAGATTTCCTTATAGGATATTAATATACCTGTCGGGTGGGGGTAGCTATAATTGGAACTTAAACTTAATGAATTCGGAGTTTCTTAATTAATATAGGAATATAGTTAATTGGGTTACTTTTGGTGTTTGCATCTGACATCGGAAGAGGCTTTTGTATAACTTCGTGTTCTAGGTTAATAAACAGATATATTGCACAAACATGAGATAATCACTTCATCTTTAAAAGATATTGGAAGGATTCACAACCCTATATAGTTTTATAATATTGATTTTTCCTTTAATTTACATTCGCACTGTTTTAATTACTTGTTTTAGATAAAAATCACCATCCAATCAACAATAATCAATTAGATACTTGTAGATATTTAGCTTCATAAATTGATAGCACAGGTATTTAGTCCTCGTGTGATCGATACATTTTATACTACTTGAGCGATACGTGTGCTTGCGTTACGTGTGTGTTTACCACCGATCAATACCCACATGTCTATTCGAGCTTCCAAAGATCATGGTACATCGGGTTAAACCATTAAAACTCCAATTCCAATATACGACATGTGCTAGGCTTTTAGGTTATAAAAATTCGACCGTATTCCAAAATCAACGACTTGAAAGGAAACGAGTTCACAGAGCCTATCAACATCGACAAGCTGAAGAAATACTTTACATGAGAAATAAGGAAAGAGAAAGAAATAGCTCATTGGGTTGAAAATCCATAAAGGACTACCCAAGTAAAAGTTAAAGCATATCCCGCTAGACTAGAAACAATCTAGGCAAAAAATAGTTAATTGGAAAACTCGAAAAGAGCCAATTAATGACAATGGTACCCTTACAATAAAATAATTAATATATTTGCACATGTACTAAGAACAATTGCTAAAGTTATATTGAAATAAAGTTCAAAATATTTATGAAATGCAAAGTGCTAGATGATAAAAATTCAGGACAAGCATGCATGAATCATATTTTTTGTCTTTTCATTTCGGGACCTAGATAAGAAAGGTTAGCCGAATTGTCATGATCATTTGATGCAATGGAAGTCTCGAGGGCAGTGAAATTCTAAACACGCCGTTCATCTCACTTACTATAAAAATGGCCCAAGAAGAAACGAGACACAAGACCAAATTGAAAAATAAGCCTTTCAGAGGCATGAGTTGTGGGACACCCGTACTGCCGATAAAGCATGGCTGGCAGATAGAAGGAACTGGCATGATGGCTTGGGATGGGTACGCAGTGATTGAAGAAGTCTAAAGTGACATAGCGGAAACGGCACCAAGGGCACATCAACGAAATCTTGGTGTCACGAAATCTTGGTGTCCAAGAGCCGTTGTAACCACTCTCGCCACACGTCATAAGAAAGGTTCTGCTCCACCAAGGCACGAGCAAGGTGATGTCGAGGACCATAGGAGGTAAAGATGGAGATTTATGGAGGAGTGATGAGCTTCAAATTCTGTTATAGCCACACCTGAAAAAAATTGAGAATTAGCTCGATGGGTTGAAAATCTGAAGAGGCGGCCCATGCAAAAGTTAGAGCAGCCAGTGTTAAGGTAAGCGCAGCGGAGGCGCGGTGAAAGGGCGAAAATAGTTTTTAAACAATTTAAAATTTTTTGAGCGAATTAGTTAATATCAAATATTTTTAATTAACCCAAAGTAGTTTAAATATAATATTTATTGACAATTAATAACATAATATATTTTGAAATATGACGAATTATTTTACGAAAATATTTTTCGACAAATACTACGCGTAACGGGCAAACGGTCAAATCGGTTGACCAATCGCCGATCGGGGCCAACCCAGTCACTTGGATAGTGACCGGTCAGTCATTGGGTTGCCCAAACAGCGACCAGTTCACTGTTTGGAGAGCCGTAACGCGACAAGCCCATTTCGACGTAATTTTCATCGTTTTCTCGCGTTTTCACCCCGGAACAATTTCCGGAATTAATCGACCACCCAATACACATCCAAAATCATCCAAATAATATTTTTTTTCCTTAGAAAATATTCTTTTTTAAAGTATAAAACTAGATCTGATCAATTAAATTATTTGTCCAATTTTCATGCCAATATTCAATTTATTCACAAAATTAATCCAATTAATTTAAATCAAAATTAATCACCACAATATAAAGCTCAAAGAACAATTCTAGGCATTATTTGAATGGCAATAATCACTCTAGAGTAGCAATTATAATTTTGAGATTAATTCACTAATTAATCCTTACACATGCTTGACAAAAGAAAATTATTAACGTTAATCAAACAACCAACACCAAGTTTTTTAAATCAAATATATATCTAAGTTACATATGTAAATAAAACATGAAATATACATATCTCATACATATTTACATGATTAAGAAATAAAAAATCAAGAAATTAGAAATTAGGAACTTAATATTACCTTAAATCAAGTTCCAATTTTTCAATCTTCTTCTTTTGGTGTTGGTTACTTGATTCAACCCTAATCCTTTTTTCTTTTGTTCTCAACTCATGAGAAAAATGGCCAAGCCTTGCAAAATGGAAAACAACTTCCATTTTATATTGAAGTAAAATATAAAATGGAAGTTGTTGGAGGGACCTTTTTTTGATTCCATACAAGCCACAAATGTCTCAACCAAGATAATGACTGATGAATCATAACTGCAACAGATGCCTCGGATGATGTGAAGTAATTGGTAGTTGCTTCTCTCACTATCATGACCTACCAGAACGTATCGGGCTAAGATACAAAACATGACCACACTTAGCCAACGATGTGACCCTACCACCATGCTACTATGCTAGAAGCAACATCCAGTAGTGCAGACAGTTCAATAGATAAAGGGGTAGACATCATTTTCTTCATCTCAGCACGGTTAAAAAGAAAAGCTATGGAAGTTTCTGACGAATACTGACTTTTTAAGAAAAGTATTGCCAAGAGAGTAGAATGAGAAAATCGAAGACCCAAAATGGCAGCAAACTCCTCGGGTATGGGGCATAGTTCATGACCATGAAATCGAAAGATGTGATTTTCGGTGTCCCATAATATTGTAGCAGCCTTAAGAAACACATAGTCCACTTTGACACGATGGAGGTAATGAAGTACAGACAACTAAGCTAGGTTTGAGGGCGACCAATCAGACACCCCACGAATCAAAGACACGACAAACTCTTGTAGAGTACGAGCCATCAAATGACCTGAGCAGAGATTGGATACTGGTCGGATATATCCAACGACAGACATGATATATGAAATGGTCGGGCGAATATATATGATTTACTGGAGGTTCTACAAAGAATGATAGGGTTTATGGCTGAAATGAAAAGGCTCAGAATGTGTTCAAAGATGAAGAGGAGATGAAAAGAAGATTTTGTAAGGGAGATATAGAGGGGAATGTGCCTTATATGGAGAAAATCTGAGGTTACACCGTATGAAGAGGGATTCCTACTTCCAAAATGAAACCTTCTATTGTGAGGTATCATGGAACCTCTGGTCGGATATATATATATATTACATCCATGGAAATGGCCAGATTTACTCCCAGAGAATGACCAAAAATACATGACATATTCGGCCTGACATATAGGGGATTATTTCATGTCTAACCGGACATAAATTATTTCCAGCAAGATGTTGTGAGTTCCAAACAGTATACATATGTTATATTCACATGTTACTATATTGTAATGAGCTAATAAATACGAATAATGGATGAAAGGAAAATAATTTCATTTAATAACTTCAAATTTCTCGAAGTTTCTATTATGGTACAAAATGTCTTGGTGCAACTACAACAAAGAAATAAAAGAAACAGAGCTATCTTAATTTAAGGACGACCGATTCTCCTCCTCCTCCTCAGACTCCTCACACTCCGACTCCCTCGAGGCTCCCTAGTCGTGCAGTCTTTTCATGCTCACCTCCCACTGATTGTCACACACCTACCATTGGGCGAGACGTTGACACTTCAACTGGGAGTGCCACTCGAGGTCTCGCTAATTCCTAACCCTCACCTCCACCTCCTCGAGGTGATGCAACAATAAGAAATGAAAGAAAATGTTAATCACACTAATTTTATCTTATAGGTACTTGGTAGGAGTAGCTTTGCCCATTCAGCTCTGCCTACACCGCCTGCACTAACTGATAGCAATGATCTGTGAAATCAGTAGGTAACTACAAATACAGAATTGATCAAAGTGGTGAGCCGAATAGAAAAAAAAAAGTGAGCATATAAAATTCTTACATGGTACTATGGTAGTGTCAAAAGGGGTGAGTGACAGTTACAGCATCCCTGTTAGAGATAAAATCAGGACCTCAGTCATCCCGACATCACCCCGAACTGTATATGATGGATCCGACCAGAAACTCACAGAGCTAAAGATGATACCAGATGGAGGTGTTGGTGTAGAAGTAGAAACGAAGGCCGGAGAAAAACCTTATCTGGAAAAAGCCGGGCTCAGGTACGACGGAAATAGAATGACCCTGATCAGCTACCGCACGCAACTCCTCCTCCTCCCCAGCCTCAGAAAGCTGGCACGCACGGTATGCTCCATGATGTCCGTGAACCTGCATCAGAAAGTCATGTCAGTCAAGAGGCTACAAATTCAGATGGATAGTTAGAGGAATCGAAAGTACATACCTGAGTGGCCCGATGAGGCTTAACGAGTGGTAGGGACCTGAGAAGAGCATGGCGGGCCCACTTCCAGTAATCCCCGTCAATTAGGAAATCACAAGCAGGGAGGCCCCCGAAGGCTGCTGGGAGGTCCCCCTCATCGATCTTTAGCCAGAAGAACACTCGCTCAATTAGGAAATCACAAGCAGGGTAACGGTTGTAGGAGAAGGAATCCTATGGGCATGGGGGCCCAGATGCTAAGATAACACTCGCTCCCCCAAGTAACACATTATTTAGTCAGTACCCAGAAAAAGTAGGCGGAGCCCATTCTTTTGGAAAGAAGAGCGAATGGGCTCAGGCATGGCAGACGTAGGGGTCCCCTACAAGGCCAGATCGATCTGAAAAGGAATAAAGCAGATGGATTCTTTATAATCGATCAGAAATAGAATCAGATGGATAGAGAAACCTACCATATCTCAAGTGAGCCCATTCAGCTGGGCTCGGTGCACTTCTATTCCATGATACTCGAGTTAGCCCATAGTGGATACGTCCTAGCAGAAGAGGCTAAGGTACACGACCTCATCCTGGGAGATCTGGAAAGGTCGAGCTAGCACATCGAATTCGTATGCCTAAACCTATAACATAAGGAAATTATGGGGCCAGTTATAAGTTATAAGAAGACATTTGAAAAGAGACAAGAGCAGATGCACATACATTGACCAAGAAACCATAGCCCTAGACATATAAGCAGCAACAGCAACATCGATCCAGTCCTTGATGGATGGTCGCTAGGGTAGGAAAGCCATAATCTCACTCCAGAACAGTGTCCAGATCCCAGAGTGGGGGGGAGGAGGTATATGTCGATTGAATTGGCTGCATCGGCAAAGAGATTACAACCAAATATGTACATGAGGAAAGAACATACAAGCTGGTAAATCTCCCAGGCAGTAGTCAGGGACCTCGTGTCCCAATGGGTTCACATATCTCCATAAGTGACGACTCCAGAGCGGACCCTGGGAATGACTCATAGCAGACGACATATATACTATGTCTCGATGGTGGGGGAGTAGAGGCTACCATCAAAATCCAACATCTAGCCCTCGTAGGGGATGCCCGTAAGGTATGCGAAATCCCTGGGAGTAATCGTCATCTCATCAATAAAGAAATGGAAATGTGTGTGGTGTCCATCCATCTCTCCACCATTGCCTATAATCCCCACTTATCATGCTTCTAGGTGCGGGCAGAGATACAGCGGATGAAAGGGCCAAATCTAGTGACCTCGATCTGACACTAGCAAGGTTGCCGCTAGCTTTCAAGTACGAGACATCAAGCTACAAGATACAAAAAACATAGATAGTTCAAAAAAGGTATGACAGTGATAACACAGAGCCTAAGAACTGGTCACAACATATGAAAAATTTGCCAGATATAAATCTATTACCAAGTAAAGTCGGTCGGACATGTAAGGTATCTCGCCAGATATATAGAGAGCATCCAATCAGATATGGTTTGTTTGGATAGGATATAGAGCTTCATTAATTGGTCATGAAAAACCACATTCCTATTTGAGTTTATAACCCTAAACTAAGCCTAGACTAAGTCATACAAGTTATGTTGAGGCCAAGAAGTCCAGACGGATGTAGATTTGAATTAACAGAAATGGATTATATAGCAGGTCCGAAATAGAAATTTGGGATATAAATTAGATCTGAAATTCCAGAAATTGCGAGAATGAAAAAAAGGAAAGAATATCACTTACCGGCTCGATGGTTGAGCAAACATGGTCCTTCACGGACTAGAGAGTGGGGACATGGTCTCCAAGCTTGAGGCCAAAGGACTTTTAGCGCCCCGAGGCGCAGTCCAAAGCCAAGACAAACGGAAGATGGGTAGCCTGGGTGCGTTGTCGGGTGTTGGGAGTCTTAAGAACGCCATTTGATGATATGAAATTACTAGAAATTGAGGGTCAGAAGTTTCGGTGAAGTTATAAGGGAAAGTTTGCCCCTTTATATTCTTGAAGCACAATCAGCCGTACATATCTTGGATTTTTATCATGTCGGATATAGGAAACAGATACATCCGGCCGAGTTTAAAACAGAATTATAGAGACAGAATGCAGTTGCAGTGCATCAAATTTTATTTCAGACACTGAAGGGATCAGAAAAGAGCACCAGCTTGGTTAGCAGAATAATCTAATACTCAGCGAAGAGGGAACAGAGGGCGAAGCCCGTCTAAAAAATGAGGAACAATGTAATATTAAAGAAAGAGAAAAACTCTTAAGGAAAGGCTCTGGATATAAAATGTGAAAGAACGAGAGGATTCCTCTAAATCAAATGTTCATCATGTAGATCAATGGAATGAGCCAGCTGCCAGAGGTAAGAGATGATGAGCCAATTTAATCATGCAAGTTCAGATACTTGGGATCCATCAGATGCCATAAGTGGCGGTGAAATCGAAACCCATGAGTAGGGACAATCAGGAAAAAGGTCAGAAAGACCAGAGTTTAGCATCAAGTTTAGTTTTGAGCCTCAAGGTTCAAGTGAGACCAGGGTTGAGACTTCAGGCTAAAGAATAGATATCAGACAGCTCCGAGAATGGGGTACAAACTTTTAGAGTAGAGATCGAAGCATCTTAGATCCGATCGAGGCATCAGAAGACCTGCGGGTCCATCAACTATCAGTAATGATCGAAGCATCTCACCATTGATCGAGGCAACGAGGGACCTGTGGATCCATCGATTATCACAACAGAGATCAAAGCATTTCACAACCAATCGAGGCATTGGAGGACCCGATGGTCCACTTATCAAACATGCAACCTGTTGTAAGACCAAATGAGTTCGGCGAGGCCCAGCAAGCCAAGTACGTAAAAATACATGCATGAATTTGATATACATGTCACCGTCATACACTGAACAAGCTTACCAAAGTGGGGGATACTGTAGACATAACATTTTATGCATGGCCTAATGATGAGTCTCTTGTAAAGACACCCCTAAAAGCTTGAAAACTTATAAGAATGGATGCCATAAGAGAATGGAACTTGAGAAAACATAGCCAAATAATGGCCAGACATCATCTATGTCAGGTCTACCTTTTATCCAAACCAAAATCACTGGCCAGACATACCTCAAAAACCCTAAATCTGGTTGGATATATCCAGTTGTAAAAAAATGCTGATAATCAATAACTGGAATCAAGGGATCTGATTGATATCTAGCCGGATATGTAATTCAAATTTCCTGTCCAGCAGGATATATAATTTGAATTGCATATCTAACTGGATATGTTTTGACCTGTCATGAATCATGTGGATCTTCAGTTAATGAAATTATGGACATGATATGTCCGGCCAAATGTACGTCCTAAGATGTACATCTGGCCGGATATCTCTCAAGTTGTAACTGATGTAGCAGATTTACAATCACTAGAGAAGGGGGAGGAGATTATGTCCACTAATTCCATTCTCAATCCCCCTTTTTGCTATAAAAAGAGGTTTCCCCTTCACATAATTCATTCAGAAACTATCTGTAAATACCTGAAATTTGGAGAGAAAAATTGTGCGGAAGAACCATAAACTTTCTGGAGTTTCATTTCTTTCAACAATAAACTAAGCAACGATCCAGCATTCATAGGCTTCTTTCTGAGCCAAACTATAGAAAAAGGTAGGACCTGAGGGCCCATTTCTTTACCATTGTTATTTCTGTATTTTACTGCTTATGTTCTAAAATAATATATCTGACCGGATGTGATATACATCCATCCGAATATACACCATATCTGGCTGTATATAGATGCCTCTCATTGGTATAAAGAATGAAAACCATAATCCCTGATTGGACATACCTCGAAAACCCTAGATATGGCATGATATATCGAGTTGTCAAAAATATACTGATAATCATTCACTGGAATCAAGAGATCTGATTGGTATCCAACCAGATATATAATTTGAATTTCATATTTGGCCGAATATATATAGAGTTGTCATTAATCATGTGGATCTTCAGTTAAAGAAATTACGGACATGATATATCTGGTCGGATGTACGTCCTAAGATGTACATCCGGCCGAATATCTCCCAAGCTGTAACTGACGTAGCACATTGGCAATCACTAGAGAATGGGATGGGATTATGTCATCTCTTTCCATTCTCAACCCCATCTCTTGCTATAAAAAGAGGCTTCCCCCTTCGAATAATTCATTCAAAAACTATTTGCAAATACTCTAATATTCTGAAACCCTGAAATTTGGAGAGAAAACTTGTGAGGAAGAACCAGTAAACGTTCTGAAGTTTCCCTCATTTCAATAATCAACTAAGTAATGATCCAGCATTCAGAGGCTTCTTTCGGAGCCAAACTACAGAAAAAGATACGACCTGGGGCACATTTTTTTACCATTGTTATTTCTGTATTTACTGTTTATGTTTTGAACAAGTCTATCTGGCCTGATGTGATATACATCTGACCGGCGTAAACACACACGTATAACGCAAGCGCACGTATCGTTCAATTAGTATAAAAATATTGATCCCACGAGAACTTAATTCCTACTGTTGTTATTAATTATTGATACTATTTATTTACAGGTATCTAATTATAGGGAGAAGAGAATGATTGCTTTTGTTGGTTGAATGTGGATTTGATAAATAAGATACTTAAAGACACAAAAGAAAATACTAAGGAAAATAACAAGACTCAAAGATCTAGGGTTGTGATTCCACACAATATTATTATAAAGATGAATTGATTCTCTTATATATGTGTAATAAATCAGTTTGCTAACCTGGAACACAAAAATATGCAAAAGCCTATGTCGATGGTCAGACGCAAATACCCAGTATAACCCAATTGAACCATATGTCTATGTCAACCAAATTATCTGGATTCATTAAGATCAAGTTCCAATTGTGGCTACCCCCGCCCGACAGGTATATGTCTATCCTGTAAGGAAATCTATTAAAGGGTTATCTATCATCAAGGAAGACCGTGGGCTACTGAATCTAAGGCTGAAACCTAAAATCCCTATGTCTAGTTCATTTTAAGTTTACTACATCAATCTTATTGGTGATCAGACAACAAGAAGCAGTAAGCTTAAGACTCAATAAACAAACTAAAGAATTACCCATAAAAAGAAAATCAATTATTAAGTGTGAATATAATGTTTCATCATTTCCCTAGAATAAAAAAAAATACTGGGGTTAGAGGATCCACATTTAATATTTCTTATCTAGGAATCTCACTTATTATAATATATAAATTATTTTATGTTCTGCTTTCTCAGGAATTAATAATGTTAAACATTTAAAACCAACCATATAGGCGGTAATCCATTTAGTCCAACTACACCAGCCATATAGGCGGTAATTATCTGTCACATAAAGACCAGCCATATAGGCGGTAAAGTAATTTATATTTAGACCGACCATATAGGCGGTAATAAAGTCTGCCATTAATTAATCCGGTTAAATTATAATTTATAAATAATAATTAAGTGAGATTTACCTAGATAATTATATTAAAGGTTTCACCTTTTACCCCAGCGGAAATTTAACTACAAAACATAAAGTTAATAAATAAAATTTTGTAATAAAAACTAAAAATAAAAATACATAATTTTAATATTACAATAATTTACAAAACTAGATGCTTCCTATAAAATCAGGGAAAAAATCTCAAGGATAGCACACCAAATGAGGTGTTGAAAGCCTGAATTTATAGGCAAAATTTCGAGTCAGCGTCGCGACACCAACTTCCTTCTTGCGTCGCGACACTGGCTCTGTTGACTCGGTCCACGCATTTTGACTTTGACTGTTGACGCGGATCTCGTCGGCCCAATAAGAATTTGACACGTGGCACGCGGTATGTTCGGTCCACTGAGATGTTGAAATGTGGCAGAAGGTGATTTATCGATGATTCGGTCCATTCAGAAGGTTACACGTGTCACGCGGAGTGTCGGCACCATAGAATCGTGACACGTGTCCATGCATATTTTCGCATGATCGGTTCTGATGATGACACGTGTCAGGCGCACGTTAGCATGGCAGCGCACGTTATCATCCAGCGTATTTTAGCAATTTCTTGTGACTGGTCCACGTATCCGCGCAAATTAGCAGGCGGCGCACGTTAGACGTCGCGACGCCGAGGGCTTGCGCGTCGTGACACAGCCAAATTACCAAAATACCCTTTTTCGTCATTTTTCACTGTTTTTGCTCCAAATTACTTCCAATGTTTCCCAAACTTTATTTATCTATAAAATAACAATAAAACACATCAAAACGTTCACAAAACCCGAGAAACTATACAAAATATTAGGTTAATTGAGTGGGAAATAGTGATATAATTACCACCCATCACACCCCAAAACCTAACATTTTGCTAGTCCTCGAGCAAAACATAGAATAAAATAACATAAACATCTTTAAAATAAAATTTAACTAAGCCACTTTCGTAGGGATCACGGTTGCATTTAGCGTATGCAACAAGCCTTTAAACCCATAGGTGTCACTAGTGGACGAGTTGTAGTCTCGTGAGGGTTTACAGCAATGATACCCACAAACATTTTACAAAAGTAAAAAGGTAGTGAACTAATGCACACAAAAGCAAAAAGACAAGAGAAAGAGAATAAAAAAGTTAGTGACTAATCAGGTGAAATTTCTACTCCAAGTTACTAGTTGTTTCTTTCTTTCTAAATTACTGAATAAGTAAATTCTCCGATTATATTTATCATTCTCTATATACACAGCCAACAAAATATTAAACAACTCTTTTTTACCCACAACAGTCATAAGTGCAGTTGATAAGAGAGTAATATTTTTGTCCTAAAGTTTTATCAGAATTCACACCTTCTTGTAGCAATGGAATAATTTTTTTTATTTTTCTGATTTTTTCTTTGATTTTTGATTTTTTTTTTATTTATATACAATATCTTCCATCTATGTAGCGAGTGCTGGGTCGGTGACTCCCAAACCAGTTGGCTTTAGGGCACCAGGTGTTAAGACACCCCTACAGACTTAATTACTCAGACTTCATATATATATATTTTTGCAGCATCTTTGATTCATGTAGCGAGCTTTGGGCCAGTGACTCCCAAATAAGTTGGCTTTAGGGCACTAGGTGTTAAAACACCCTTACAGACTTAATAACTCGGATCTCAGATGTTTTTTTTTTACTCCATCACTTTTTGAGATGCTTCCTAAAATTAAACTAGAGTACTGAATATTACAAACTTTTCAATTATAGTCATGTCTGTATGTTACTATGCATGTTGATAATATCTGCCAACTGAGCATATGAAGATCCATTTTAGTCAGTATTATGGAGAATTCACAAATTAAATAATTCAAAAGGAAATAAACAAAAATTAACTTGTTCCGAAATAGGTTTGAGATACGTCTCAGGAGTGAAAACTCATTACTCAGCTATCTCTTACCAATTTCACATTTTTAGTCAAAATAAAAACACAAAAACGAAAAATATTTTTGTAATTTTTGAAAATTTTTCAAATTTTTTTTGTATTTTTCGAAAAATTTTGAACTAAAAATAAAAACAACACACAAACTAAAAACAAGGTACTGATCAAGTAATTCCCTCCCCCAAACCTAAATGAGACATTGTCCCCAATGTCTTAAACAGTAGAAGAAGAGTTTAGAAGATAATATCTGGTTAGATGAAATTTTACAGGAAAAATTACCGATTAAGATCTATGTCTTTTCTTACCACGATCGTGTTGGTTTCTATTAAGGTCCCAAGATCGATTATAAGCATGAAAACATTATGAATACACATCGAAGAAGTTGCGGAATACGTACATCAATCGGTTGAGCGACGCGGCAAGCAACAGAACTCCAAAATGCTCACTGGTTTAGGCGTGAACTGCAGTGCAGATTTGAGCTCACTGGTTTCGATTTTTGCCTCCAATTTGTTGAGCTCCAAGCTTCGTCAAACGATTCCTGTCTCATGGGTGGACTTCCCTATCACCTTCGCATGTCTCGTAAGTGTGCTAGCACTTGTGATTTTGCCACAAAACCACACTCCAAGCTTCCCACTGCTCACGGTTTTGGAAGAAACCAGTAAGCTATTTTGTGCCCCTTGGGCGTGAACAAGAAGAAAGAAATGGGAGAGAGAGAGAGTTGTCTTTGGTTTGAGAAATATGTGTATCTTATACACACATGTGAATTTCACATGCATTTCACTTGAATTTGCCTTTCAAAAAGCAAACCATTAAAGCCATAAATGGCACCAACCACACACATCACTTCCATCAATCATGAATAGTGACTTGCGTCAATCACTCAAATTGAAAGACATCCATCACTTGATTGACGAATGATGTGACGCTAGATGCGACTAGCGATTTGAGGCTTGATTTGACGTGCCGCACTCGAATTCGAAATACGAATACGCTCGCAAATAATCTCGGGCTCGGGTTCGCTAATTCCAAATTAACGAATTTTTCGTCGCGTCATAATTAAATGATTACGCCTAGCGAAGTCATTATGCACGTCGCTAACGAATTAATTCTAAATTAATTCTATCGCCTGAATTAAAATCTAATTTTAATTCCGCGTCGAAATCTAATTTCGTTTAATATATCAAATATATTAATTAATCGATTAATTCCAAATTAATCGTTATCTCTCTTTAAATGATATTTTATCCCAGATAAAATATCTCCGCAATTAATCCCAGATTAATTTTCTCTCTCTTCTATTTAATCCCAGATTAATTTAGAGTGCGAGTTATACGTCATCGGTGAATCTTTGGGAAGCGACCTATGAGATCCCCGGATATGTTGGCAGTAAATTCGGTCGTTGGACTATCCGAACATGTAAGTACCTCGTACTACGTTTATACCGAATTACAAGACAAGGTTGGCCTCTAGCAAAGCGCCATGCCTCCCCAATTCTCCGGAAACATCCTTACAGGAATAAGGATCTATATCAAGCGTAGTATACCGTAGTATTGCGTATTTCTGTCCAGTATCGGATGATCACGTGCTAGGCCTGGGGCTGGAATTGTGTCTTCCCCGTACGAAACACATATCGGATGTCTGGCGACTAGTCTCTATAATCGGATATACATGACCTAGTCATAATATTCCGATAGCTGCGCGCAGCATTTAGAGAACCAGTCCTGTATCCTACGTGATCATCATCTCCATATGACTGGAGTGACACTTCCGTCTTGACATCACACCCAACACACTACGATTCTCGATATACCCAGAATCGGCGTACACAGAAACCGATTAAAGCCCTGGACGACCTCAACCAAAGTATATTGATTGTCGTATATTTTAGCGGTGCAAGTCTTAGGTTAAGACCAAATACACCTACCCTGATTTCGGACTTTCATAGACACATAGTCATACTACCAATGGAATTCCGATGGGGTCAATCCAGAGCGAAGCTGTTTCCCGTACCATCGGTAAAACACAACCTCTTATTACACTTGCATGAGTATCCTATACCCAAATATATGAGAACTATGCCTTTGTGCCTTCACAACGCGCACAATTGTAATACTAGTCTTTTACGTATTTATCGATGTCCAATCTCGATAATACTCTGACTATGGATATTTAATGATTTATCCTTCGTGGACTGATACTGTCTCATATCATTCTCCGTCCAGGAACAAATCATAGGGACCCCTCATCATTTATACATCTAGGTGATCTAATCACAAATGATAAGAGTGCAATCTCCTTTGTCACATAGTTAATTTGTACAACAACACAATGATCTGTACAAATAGTGACGCTATGGGTCATAATTGTCCAACATATCGCTATCTGACCATTTTTTCAATAAAAATTTCGACAGAATCTCCTCTAAAAACTCAAAATGTCCCCAAATTCATCCTAAAACTAACACTTCAAAAATCACAATAATGTCAAACTTCGCCCCCAATTCTACGAAATTCAATCGATCAGTCAATCCTCAAATCAGAAATCTGCCAATTACTCACTGCCAAACTTCCAAGTTCACAACCCTCCAATTTCAACAAACTAAATCAACCACAAACTCTTACAATTTTCGGCTATCCCCATTCACTACCACCAATTTCAAATCCAGTTGCATCCATTTTTACAAAATTAACCACTCAAAGTATCCACAAATTCGGCCTTTACCCTTTTGTAAATTTGGAAATTGAAGAGCTAATGAAGAATTCAAGAACGATTTTACCAGACCGAAAATGGTGATCTTGTTGCTGGAAGAACCGGATCTGACGATGGAGGGTCTCGGCCGTGGTTCGAGGGAGAGAATGTGGTCTCGGCCGTGGGTGTCTGTTGATCGTGGTTTGCTTTGACCGTGAGTCTTGGCCGGAGGTTGGAAGCTCGGCAATGGGTGGATCGTCTGTTGGTTGAGGTGGTTCAGATGGTGGCTTGGAATCTCGGTGAAAGCTCTTTGGTGGTTCGGTTATGACTGATTTCGGCAGTGGGTGGTTCAGAATGGCTTAGTGGCTTCTCGGTCGTGGGATAGGAGGCTCGACAGTGGCTCGGCTGTTGGTTGAGGTGGCTCGGTGAAGATGTCTCGATCGTGTGGTGGTGGTTTCGGTTGTAGTGTTTTCAGATGAACAATTTGAGAGAAAGTGGTGAAATGTTGAAGAATGAAGAGTGAGATCTGTGTGTGGTGGCTGCTGATTTTGGACCTATTACCGAATGCGTGTTGCGACGCCAAATTGCTTCTTGCGTCGCGACGTTCAATTTTTTAGGGTTAGGGTTTTGTGTTTGAGGCTATGGTGTCGCGACGCGGGATTTTTTTTTTTTTGGCAAAATCAAGTATTTCGACGAATAAATCCTCTGAGATGTGTCTCATGAGCTGACTCATTGCTCAACCATCTTTACTGGATTAACTTTATATCCCTGCGATTTTGTCAAATTTATTTTTGATAATCCCGCTTGCACTGGCTTGCTTTGTCCTGAAAAATTCCATTTTTAATTTTTCCTTAAAAATAACACAAAATTAAAAATAATTCTACAACATGTATACACAAAACAAAAAAAAATAATTAAAATTATTGCATGGGTTGCCTCCCTACTAGCACTAAATTTTTCGTCTTCAGCCAGACTTGACTGAAATCTATCTATCAAGGAGGTTTCAGCGTCGTTTTGGATGTCCGATTAAAGACAGTCCCATGAGCGTTGCTTTTGTAGGGTCTCTTCCAACGGTAAGGTAGCAAAAAGAATTTTGTCCCATTCAGTGCTTGTGCCACCTTTTTAACCTTTATTGCTCCAGTGGTTCCTGAAAAGAAAGAAAGAAAATCAGGAGGTCTCGTATGGTGCTTGACTTGGAATGGGAGTTCCATTCTGTCAAGCTTCTGGGTGATATCTCTAAATTGTACTTCCCAAAACGTGATGTTTCGCCTGAATGCTTTGGATCTTCAATTTGGTCTGACAATTGCTCCTCTATTTGCTCTGTTTCTTGCTCCACCTTTTCTTCACAGATGAATTTTAAAATTTATGTATTCAATTCTTCATCTTCATATGTGAAATGCATGCTCCATAAGTGTCAATCTAAGGATGAAAAGAAATGTCAGATTTTAGGTCTTCATCTTCTGATATGACTGGAATGGATGGTTCAGGAAGATATTCTTCAAACATCGTTGCAAAGCATGCTCCAAGATCTTCATTTTGAGGATTGAAAGTTTGATCCTCCCTCGTTGGTGCAGTTGGTACAAAGAGCTCAGCTTCTTCATCAGAATCAAAGTCTGAATAATCAAACAAAGACTTCGTTGGTTTGGGCTCCTGAACTAATACCTCTGATTTTTTATACTACTCGGCCCCCTCTTCCGCTAAAATGTTATCATGAAATGCTTGGTACTCGAAGGCTTCATCTGTGTCATCTGAAAATGCTCTTTGACGTATGTAGCTCTGGTTTTCTGTTAATTGTCTTGTTTGATCAGTCAGTCTCTGAATGAATTCTGATTGTCTTTGAATACTTTCAAATTGCTTCTAGCATGTTTCAAGCATTGTATCCAACTCTTCGTCTCGTTTCTTGTTCCAATCTTTGAGCATGTCAATCATCTGATCTTCTTCTGATGGTTCTGATTGTTGATGAAGATCGTAGGTAGATGGTGGATAAGATGGAAAATATGATGGTTCTTCGTACCTTGAATGATTCTGATAATTCTGCCACTCTGAAAAGTATATACATTGATTGCTCGGGTGGTTACCATCACAAATCACACATCTCCCCATTTCGTTCTGATGAGCAAATGTAGTATTGCTTGATTCTGACATCCAGTGATAGTTGTTGGGCTGGACAACAGGCCTCAGAAAAATGGACTGTTGCCCCAGATTTGGGGTGTATCTTCTAATAAAGCTCGTGATCTCTCAATCTCCCATAATGTTCCATTTTTCAACACCTGAAAACAAAAGAAAGAAATAAAAATTACAGATAAAAATAAAGAAAATCAGATACAAGTAAATTAGATAGCTTCAAAATTAATAACTCAAGAAAAAATCCCCCCCAGGCAACGGCGCCAAAAACTTGACCGGCGTAAACACACACGTATAACGCAAGCGCACGTATCATTCAAGTAGTATAAAAATATCGATCCCACGAAGACTTAATTCCTACTGTTGTTATTAATTATTGATACTATTTATTACAGGTATCTATTATAGGGAGAAGAGAATGATTGCTTTTGTTGGTTGAATGTGGATTTGATAAATAAAATACTTAAAGACATAAAAGAAATACTAAGGAAAATAACAAAAGACTCAAAGATCTAGGGTTGTGATTCCACACAATATTATTATAAAGATGAATTGATTCTCTTATATATGTGTAATAAATCAGTTTGCTAACCTGGAACACAAAAATATGCAAAAGCCTCTGTCGATGGTCAGACGCAAATACCCAGTATAACCCAATTGAACCATATGTCTATGTCAACCAAATTACATGGATTCATTAAGATCAAGTTCCAATGTGGCTACCCCCGCCCGACATGTATATGTCTATCCTGTAAGGAAATCTATTAAAGGGTTATCTATCCTCATGGAAGATCGTGGGTTATTGAATCTAAGGCTGAAACCTAAAATCCCTATGTCTAGTTCATTTTAAGTTTACCACATCAATCTTATTGGTGATCAGACAACAAGAAGCATTAAGCTTAAGACTCAATAAACAAACTAAAGAATTACCCATAAAAAGAAAACCAATTATTAAGTGTGAATATTGTATTTCATCACTTCCCTAGAATAAAAATAAAATGCTGGGGGTTAGAGGATCCACATTTAATATTTCTTATCTAGGAATCTCACTTATTATAATATAAAAATTATTTTATGTTCTGCTTTCTCAGGAATTAATAATATTAAACATTTAAAACCAGCCATAGAGGCGGTAATCCATTTAGTCCAACTACACCAGCCATATAGGCGGTAATTATCTGTCACATAAAGACCAGCCATATAGGCGGTAAAGTAATTTATATTTAGACCGACCAAATTACCAAAATACCATTTTTCGTCATTTTTCACTGTTTTTTTTTTCCAAATTGCTTCCAATGCTTCCCAAACTTTATTATCTGTAAAATAACAATAAAAACACATCAAAACATTCACAAAACCCGAGAAAACTATACAAAAATAATAGGTTAAGTGAGTGGGAATAATGATATAATTACCACTCATCTACATCCAGCTAGATATACACCATATCCGGCTATATATAGACGCCTCTTTTTGGTATATAGAATGAAAACTCATACGTAAATTCCGTAGCTGATTTCGAATGGATGGTAGTATGGTCTGCATTCGAGATACAATGTCTCGTACTATTAGGGTGTAGCCCTATACAAGGATCAAATCAGTTTTAATTATTTATGTCATGTCGTGTTTGTGTACTTTTAATTATACAAAATTTATTCCAAGCATGCCTCTGCTTTTTTTATTATTTGTCTATTACCCTTTGCATATTGATGTGTTTATTTTACTGTCTTAACCCAGAATAGTTATGTTATTTACCGTTAGCATATATATGATTCTGGATTCTTACCAATGATTAATATCTGACCAGTCTTCCTGCAAGTCCGGCCAGACATAGAGCTCAATATGTATGTTTGGCAAGGCCTTCCCAGGGTCAGACCGATGGCCAGTAAGGAACATCTCATGTTTCCCCTCACACATGACTCCATTACTGTTATCTTGCCCTTCGAATGTTAGTTTATCATTACCCCACTACTACGATTACTATTTTTGATGTATAATTTTGTAACATAGATTATACGTCCAAAACTGTTACTTCATTATTTTCCATATTATTGATATTTATTTATGTGTCATTTAAACATTCTTAGATCTCGCTTTTGGCTGTTTACCATTGTCTCCATTATGTTGAGAACCTCTTTATGCGTTCTTGATTTTTGCAGTATATCAGGCTAGACTCCTAATAAGTTCGGCCAGACATAAATACTATATGTATATCCGGCCAGACCTCTCCGAGGTCAGGCCAATGAGATCTCCACTGTGATTTGCTTGATATCAATTTCCTCATCAATGTTGAAATATTGTAGAGACATTTACTCGCTTTATTTACTTTTCTTTTTATTTCATGATTGAGTCACATGTATGCTTTTTAAATTCTTTTGTGTGATATTGTATTATAAGATGTGGTGATACCTCATTTGAGTATAAATATTTATACTAGCATCAGAAATGGATCGTCTGAACCCAAAGGGTTTAAGGTCGAACCTTGTGAAGGGCGTAGTGCGACCTTAAATCATTTCCAGGATTTCATATTGAGCGACGACTCTGTTATTCTCCAGTTAGTCACCCCATAGGACTATTGTTGGACAATTATGACCCATAGAATCACTATTTGTACAGAACATGGTGTTGTTGTACAAATTAACTATGTGACAAAAGAAATTGCTATTTTATCATTTGTAATTGGATTACCGGGATATATAAATGATAAAAGTCCATATGATTAGTACCAGATTAATAAGATGTGAGACAGTATTAATCCACTAGGTTTAATCATTAAATATCTCTAGTCGTAGTATTATCGAGATTGGACATCGATAATGCGGAATAGACTAGTATTGCACTTGTGCGCGTTGTGGGAGCATAACGACATAGTTCTCATATATTTAAGTATTGGATACTTATGCAAGTGTGATAGGAGGTGTGTTTACCGATGGACGGAACACTTCTCTCTCTGGATAGACCCCTCGGAATCCCATTGGTAGTATGACTATGTGTCTATGGGAATCCGAATCAGGGTAGGTGTATTTGGTCTTAACCTGAGACTTGCATCGCTAATACTTGCGACAATCAGTATACTTTGGTTTTGGTCGTCCAGGGCTTTAACAGGTTCTGTGTACGCCTCTTCTGGGTATATTGAGAATCATAGTGTATTGGGTGTGATGTCAAGATGGAAGTATCACTTCAGTCATATGGAGATGATGATCACGTAGGATACCGAACTAGTACTCTTAAGTACTGCAATCATCGGGATAATATGACTAAGTCATGATTATCCGATTATAGAGACTAGTTACCAGAGATCTGATATGTGCTTCTTACGGGGCAGGCACAATTCCAGCCCCAGGCCTAACATGTGACATTCGATACTGGATCGTAATACGCAATACTACGTATACCACGCCTGACATAGATTATATATTCCTTAAAGAATATTTCTGGAGAATTGGGTAGGCACGATGCTTTGCTAGAAGCCAACCATGTCTTGTATATCGGTAAGAACGTGGTACCGGGTACGCACGTGTTCGGATAATCCGACGACCGAATTTACTGCCAACATATCCAGGGATCTCATGGGTCGCTTCCCGAAGATTCACCGATGACGTATGACTCGGACATAATTAATCTGGGATTAATTAGAAGAGAGAGAAAATTAATCTAGGATTAATTACAGAGAATTTTATCTGGGATAAAATTCAATTAAGAGAGAGAGAACGATTAATTTGGAATTAATCGATAAAATAATATATTCGATATATTAAATGAAATTAGATTTCATAACGGAATTAAAATTAGATTTTAATTCGGGCGAACGAATAATTTTGAATTAATTCGCGAGCGACTTAATAGTAATTTTGCTAGGCATATATTATTTAATTAAATTGATTTAATAAAGTCGCAACGGAAAATTCGTTAATTTGGAATTAACGAACCCGAGCCCGGAAAGTGTTTGCGGGTCCACTCGAATTTTGAATTCAAGTGGGGCCCACACAAGTCACATCACATAGTCTATCTCATCACCTTTTGTTGATGGAAGTGGTGGGTTGTTTGGTGACTTGTTTAACATACTAATATGAAAGGTGATTGACCTTACCTAAATTTGATTTTTGGTATATGGTTTGATTTTGGAAAATCATTTTACACTTCACACTTTTCACTTCTCTCCTCCTCACCACTTGGGCGTGTGACTCTCCCTCTCATTTTCTCACCATTGCCGTGAGTTACAAAGAAGATAAGAAGAGTTTTGTTGCAAATTTCATCCTAAGCTAGCACTTAAAGAGTCATACAAAGGTGTTAGGGACACTAACCATTGAGTTGGAATTCAAGATCAAGCTTGGAAGCTCAACATACATCAAAGGAGAAGCTTGGAGCAACTACACAAAAGGTTGGAAATTTTTGTTATCTCCTATATCCACTCAACCGAACATGGTAAGTATTTTCCGCTACTTTACTTTGCATATTCACATGATTTAATGCTTAATTGATCCTAGGTTATTCTTAGAGAACCCAACAATGGTATCAGAGCGTAAATTAAGCATGAAATATTTTAGGGTTCTTAATCTTGAATTTGGATATTTTTGATTTGAGCATGATTTGATCAAATTGTTTGTTTGAGTATGCTTATATATTGATAACTTAGAGTTATGCATGATCAATTTGATGAAAAATTAATTGGATTAATTTTCCCCAAATTTGGAGGCTTGGCCGAAAGACTTGGAATCCTAAGCTCTTGGTGATTTTTGATTTTAAGCCATTGGATGTGTTTAAAATACATGGATAAATTGATTTGTGATTTAATTGGATTGAAATCAAAATTGATAAAAAAAATTACCATATTGCCGAGAGCTTAATAAGCATGTTGGGATTGATTTTGCTTCAATTTTGTTGGAGATAAGTTGATTAATTAAAGCATGATTAATTAGTGTAATTGGTGTTTTGGAAATATTAATTTAACTAATTAATTATGGCTAATACACTTTAATTAAATAATTGTGATATTTGGAATATTGTGATTAAATTAATTGGGCTTAATTTGGAATTGGGCTAAAATGTTGTATTTGGGCTTAATGGGCTTGTTGGGCCAAGTTGGTTTAGGATAATTGGTTGGATCCAATTGGGCCTAAAACCATTTCTATAAAGTCCAAATATGATAAATGGGCCTTAAAAAATTTAATTGGGCCTAATAGGCCAAAATTAATTTTATGGCAAATGGTGATTCTTTATTGGGCTTTGGTTGCCAAAGTCCATGCCTTATGAATTAATTAAAAGCTCATTGGACTTTAATTAAAATTGACATTGGCTGTTAATTGAGCTTTGAGACCCATCAAGATTAGATTTGGAATCTAAGTCATAAAGGCACATCAAAAGTGTAATTATTTAATTTGGAATTAAATAATAATTAATATTGAATAAAAATTAAATTAGATTTAATATTGTAGTTTGATATAATTCAAGAATTTGTACTTTGAGTATTTATTCTTAAACGAGTTGGACTCGCGCAAATCAAATCATTGTTTGAATATTGGACGGTCATTAATTAAAGATTAATTAATTGGATTAGATTGATTGATAACATGCTTTGTGTGAATACATGGATGTGATGTATGAATAATGTATATCATATGGATATTATATGGGGTGAGGGAAATTTTGGAAATTGTTGTAATAAATTTAGAATTTATTAAATTGGACCTGCGTGTCCAGCCTTTATCTCTCGACTCTTTGTAATTCTCTTCTCACCTATTCCCCTCAATGTAAATGAGGTTTCTTAGAAGTGTTATGTAATTGGGTAGAAGTGAGAATAGTGCTAGCCGGGAGAGGAAAGAGAGTGATTTGTTCTAGGAATAATTTGTGAGATATCCATCTGCATATCATTATTAATTTATTTACCGCGCCTTATTATGCTTTTAGAATGCATGCTTAAGGGTGTATGATGAGACCTAATCAAAGATAATTAATTGGTTGCCAATTACGCGAAAAATCCTCAACAAATATTAAGTGTTTTCCTTCCATTGAGTGATTCTCTCTCAAGATCCAAGATTGGCACTGGTTTGTTGGCCAAAGTCAAGACCTTTGTCATTCGCGGATGTGTTTGAATCATTAAGGCTTTGTTCCATATCGCATGTCTTGTCCAAGTTGTGATTTGTTGGCCAATGTCAAGATCACTTCTTGTCCATCGACATCGATTACGAAGCTTTCCAAAGTCAATGGGTCCCGCTTAACTGAAATCATTAAGCTTGTTGTGCCAAAGCCAAGGCTTAGTTGATTCAGAGGAAAAAGGTTAGGGAATATATTGGATATATTGGTATATATTGGATATATGTTTCGGACTTGGATGTCCACCTACTGGATCTAGGAATTGGATGAGATCCAATTGATCTTAGAGATCTACCTAGTTAAATATCATACAATTTGTTGGCCAAAGTCAAGATTGTGTGTTATTTAACGCGATCCTAGCCTACTAGGAAACTAGGTTTCCCGAGTACTCCACAGAGGGTTAGAGGCTCGCCGAAAAATAGTGGGAGGCAAGTATTAAATTTGCAATTTCGTTTAGATACTTGCAATACGCGCTCATTTCAATTTTTCGTCATTAAAAGTTTTTAAAAATATTAGTTGGACTAATATTTAATTATTGTTTTAATTGAACAGTTGGACTGTATTCAAACTACTTCATTTGTAGTTGATTATATAATTGGATTATAGTAATCAATATATTTGAATTTAACCAATCAAATAATAGTTGATTATATAGTTAGACTATAGTAATCATTATATTTGATTGTACCTGAAATCATTGATTGGATATTTGGACTTTTGGAATTAAGATAACTGAAAGATTAGCGTTTAAAACATAATCCTGGGTGAAAATGTCTTTAAACGACTTCAATTTTCAGATTGGGAATAAAACCTCAGGATAGTCCTGGGAACTGAGAAGTTATTCTATTTGATAGAGAAACATCTCGGGCCTGAGCCCGGAGTTGAGCAAATAGTGGAGCATGAGTTTTGGAAGACTCATGGTGATGATAACTTTAATGCTCAATCCTTTATGTTTAATGCAATGACACTTTAATTTTTTCATCAAAACTAAGGATTAGATCCTTATACTATGATGTTGAAATTAAAGATCTTCATAGATCTAATCTTAGATCTTAGAAGTATGAATTGCAAAAGAAGCTCTTTCGCTCGCGTATGTCAGAGGGTACATCTGTCGAGCACTAGGTGTCGTAGATGATTGCTGACATCGATCAGCTAGGTTAGCTGGGCATTACCTACGTGGCCGAGACTACCAAAGATTTGATCTTATAGTCTCTACCCGAAAGCTGGGGCAGGTTCATTATGAACCAAAAGTAAACTCTTGGAGAGTTGATGGCTATGCTCAAGGAGGCAGAGCCAGAGCTTCTAAAAGGGGCAAAGGCAAAATCATCACAGTCTTCTAGGAAGACAAAGGACATATCCCAAGATGTCTACCTAAAATGTGGCAAACGGAGTCACTGGAAGCGTGATTGTCGTATGGACAAGGCAGACATGAAGGAAGTGAAGGCGAAGCAAGGCTCCGGCTTCAAGTATGTTTGTCATAAACATGTTCACTACTAGTTTCAAAATTAGATTTTTGATACTAGATGTGGTACATAAATATGTATTAATGTGCAGGATCTGCTGATTAGCAGGAGACTGACTTCATTTGAGATATACCTGCGAGTCAAAAACGGGACGTGAGTCGCTGTTTTAACCGTAGAAACCTAATTTTAGGAACTATCCTTTGGACATGTACTTAAATTAGGAAACTGTTATAATGTACCTAGTTTGACTAGAAACATTATCTCTATATCTAGTATAACTCGTTGCGGGTATACCTTTATATTCTAGAACACTAAGTGTTTTGTTTATATAGATGATATCGAGATAAACACATTAGATGTGAATAACAGTATTTATATTTAGAATATAAATTAATCTCATACATATAACATGACAAACAAATAGCTCAAACTGAATTAATCAGATTAGACTTATTTGTGGCATTGTTGTCTGGGACAAATTAACAAGACTCGTATATCCACACTTTCGAAGAGTAGGTACTAGGATGGATTTGATTCTAATTCAAATGATGTCTACGAATCTAGTTTATTGGGCAAAGTACCTAAGATACCTTTTACTTGGTAAAAGTGCAAATGCCACCGATCTGTTAGCCATCGTTCTAATGACGTTAGTGGGCCCATGTCTAGCTAGGCTAGAGGTGAATGTGAATACTTCATAACCTTTACGGATGTAGCATCGCGTTATGGCTATGTGTTTCTTGTGAAACATAAATCGGAAACTTTTGATAAATTCAAAGAGTTTCGACACGAAGTAGACAGACAGACTGGCTAAAGTATTAAACAGTCACGGTTAGACCGTGGTGGAAAATACTTAAGCAATAAGTTTCTAGACTATTTGAAAGAGTATGGTATTCTTTCATAGTGGACTTCTATCGGAACACCTCAATTTGATGGTGTGTCCGAATAGAGAAACCGAACTTTGTTGGACATGGTAAGGTTGATGATGAGTCGCTCTGAGCTACCAATTTCCTTCTGAGGATACACATTAAACAATGCAATACTTATTTTGAATAAGGTTCCATGAAAAATTTGTTAGACAGACTTCATATTATATATGAACAGGAAAGAAACTAGGTTTCTCATTCCGGAAGATTCGGGAATGCTAGACATATATTTGGATGATACCAAACTAGAACCCAAAATCGGATAAGTGCCTATTTGCAGGTTGTCCTAGGGAAACAAAAGTATAATACTTATACAACTCACAAGAGAACAATATAATTGTTACTCTCCATGCGGTTTTCCTAAGAGGAATACCTATATGCAGTGGTAAGTGAGAGGAAAGTAAAACTCGATGAAAATCAGAGTAATACTGTTCCAGACACCGATTCTTTAACGGAACACAAACAGTTCATCAGGGATGAAACTGTACCACAATCTTCAAATACACAAGAACCGCGCAAGTCGGAGAGAGTCAGAAAATAACCTGGGAGGTATGAGTTTCTGATCTCACTTCGTAAAGATGTCAACCTTATTGAAGAACACGTACCGGCTACGTATGAGGAAGTGATACAAGGTATCGACTCCCTATTATGGTAAAGTGCCATGATGTCCGAAATGGATTCCATGTATACCAACCAAGTTTGGATACTGATTGATGTACCGGAAGGCATTGTGTCTATTGGTACTATATGAGTCTTCAAGGAAGATATACATGGATGACAACATACAAACGTACAAAGCTAGGCTTGTGGCGAAAGGGTATTGT
>SKCR01002759.1:0-27194 GCA_019454045.1 Zanthoxylum bungeanum | reverse complement strand
ATAAGTAAGTAGTTGCAAACTTCAACTATCTATTATTAAATTGTCTTTAAATTTTCTGCATCTTGTCTCTGAATTAGGCAACTCATCGAAAAGTACTTGTGCATGATGTTTTTTAGTTGGAAGTTGGAACATCGCTCCATAATAAGAAACTTATCAAATGATGGTGAACATTGTATGCCATAAACCTGTAGGCCTTTCATTCCTTGATGTGAATTTGTGAAAG
Source organism: Zanthoxylum bungeanum (assembly GCA_019454045.1). Classification (NCBI taxonomy): domain Eukaryota; kingdom Viridiplantae; phylum Streptophyta; class Magnoliopsida; order Sapindales; family Rutaceae; genus Zanthoxylum; species Zanthoxylum bungeanum. The sequence goes on along the minus strand of SKCR01002759.1, from coordinate 26,971 downwards.
GTAACTTGGGATGAGCAAAATTATCATTTTTCTGTTTTGAGATAATTTGCTTACTAGCAAAAAGACCATGATTCGTTTGGATTTAGAGAGTTCAAGACTAGTTAGTGGCTTGGATTCTATTGGGAAGTCTTAATCTGTCTTCAATTTTTCCATTGCACCTATGGACCAGTGGTCATTGGTTTAATCTCTATCCTTTTCGAACAATGAACTAAAGTACAGTAAGAACTTTGAATTCATATAAATTATTTCTCAAAACAAGAATGTGGCTTTGGTTCCAAAGTTAGAGAGGACTCAAAAAAGGGTAGGTGTAATTTGTTGAGAGAGCACCTCTTTCAGATTTCTTCCTCAGGAAAATATTACTCATTAATATTCTCTACATCCCATTCTAAACCTTTTTTGTTCGAATTTGGCCTTTTGTTATTAACTTATTTTACTTCAGACGAACATTATGCCTGAATTATTTTTGTTCTATTTGTATAACTGTTGCAGGTGAGACATTTCACAGCATGAACAGTGAGTTGAGGGAATTGCCTCCTGTTGAGCTTTCCTCACTTCCTCTAATACTTAAGGTTGTTATGGATGCTTTAGTTCTTCTGTGTTCTATATTTTGTTCGTTTTCATGACTTGATATTTTTTTTCAAATTTCCTCTGCATTTTTGTAAGGAGCATGGTGTATGCAAATGATTTTATTCATTCAAATTCTCTTTGAAAAATCTATTTTGTATTAATTTTACGGCATTGGAAGTTGGAACCTCGGTGTAGCTGTATAATGCAAAGTTTAGTGATAAGATGTGAGCTGACAATTAATTTCTCTTCTATCAACATTTAATTTAGAGTTGGGGCTCATGTGTTGCAAAGCTACTATACATGGAAAAGCTTCATTGAAAATGCCTTCAATAATGTTGGATATATACATATCTTGATATATGCTTACCGTGCGTTCCATTCTCTCTCATTATGAAGACACAAGCACAAGTGTGTTTGCATGTACATATATGCATGCATTGATAGGCCAAGTCATAGAAATAACTGGAAGTCACTTATGTATTCAGATGGGTGTAATAATGTTGGTGCTTCAGTGCTTCTATAATACCCAAGATCTATCTCTGAAGGCCATAGAAAGAGCTAGAGAGAGGCTAATATGGGTGGGGGGAGGGTGGGTGAGAGTCCAACATCGTATGTTTATAGCGGGTCACCGGGTTATATATATACATGGATACATTTCCCAAATAGTATAAGACCTTTTGGGTAATTCCCGAAGCAACAACGTACGGTCCAGAAGCAAATAATATCCTACTGTCTAGAAGCAGGTTGTTGCATATCCTCTCAGAAGAGTGTGACATTCTAGCATTCGATTTTCTGATTATTGGTATGATTTATCGTGCACATGATTATTATCTTATTTATTTGATTCATTTTGCAGACTGTGACTGAGAGTGGCATTGCAGATCAGATTCGGCTAACAGAACTTATACTGAATGATGTAAGTTTGTTGTAGACTTTGTCGGCTTGTCTTGGTATTGGGGACTTACCTATATAATTTAACTTAATGGCATCAAAGGATCTATGTAGCTGACCCCACCTAGTTTGAAAAATGTTTTGGTTTGGTTTGCTTTTGTTTGCCGTGGATCAGTGTTATCAAAGGCGCGCCTAGGTAGAGGCGCTAGCCATTGCACCTAGAGGGTGTCCAGGTGAAGCGACGTGTATCAGGCGCCTGATGCTAAAAATCTTGGTTTTTGATACGATTTCGTTGATTAAAGCTCACTTTTTTTTACTTTTTTTGGTTTTTTTCCAGCAGAGAGAGTTAAAAAAAAGAAGAATAATAACAATAAATCTCATAATTTAACTTAATTTATTTACTTTTGACATGACTCTTAGATAATTTATTGGGATTGTTAAAAATTATAAGAAAAATTTATATTTTGTAAAGTACAAATGTTTGCCATAATAATTAATAATAGATCATACATTTATAATTATTGGGGACATAATTTTAACCAAAAGATTAAACTAGTCACAAGACAATATAAGTAAATATTAATATCTTAGTTATTATAGCAACTTAGTTATGAAAATAGTGATGTATATAAATTTAATTGAGTGCAATAATTTATAAATATTTTGTCATAATTTGGTCAAAATATTAAAAAATACTCAAAACAAAATGATTAGAAGAATATATACGTTCCTCTTTCTAATTGAAAAATTATATATACAAATATGCGCCTCACATTCCTCAGGCGCGCGCCTAGGCTCCAGGACCTTTTGCGCCTCGGTGCGCCTTGCGCCTTTAATAACACTGCCGTGGATCAATTGTTGAAGATGTTCTATGTGTTGTCGTTTTATTTTAATGTCAGACTTGTTATTTACTGATCCTTAGTTTAATGCATTATTTAAATAGATTTTACATATCCTGACTAGAGAAGATGATTTAAGAAATTGAACATCATTCATTAACCTGTAATATATTTATTTTCTGTTTCTTATAAAAAAAAGTGACATTTACATTCTTAATGCAGCAAGAATTTTTCCTGAAACTGATGGATCTGTTCCGAGTCTGTGAAGACTTGGAGAATATTGATGGTCTTCATATGATATTCAAGATCGTCAAAGGATCAGTCAGTATTATTTATGCCTATGTCTTATTTGTTTATTCTTTAATTGGCTTTACTAAAATGAATGATTTTATTCTGGTTTTTTTTACTTGCAGTTACACTCAATAGTCCTCAGATATTTGAGAGAATTTTTGGAGATGAGTTGATGATGGATATTATTGGCTCCCTTGAGTGTGCGTTCCTTTACCATATATTTTGCAACAACATTCCTTTGCAAGAATAATTTTTGAATATAAATCTGTATATTTTACTTGCATAGTCATCCTGTTGTTCAGAACATTTTAGTTATCATTTTCATATGCTAATGATTGTAGAAGTAGAACATTGAGATACTGGAAGATCTTGTTTAATTCGGAGCAGTTAGTTATACTCATCTGTCATTGTTGTAACTTCCATGGTTAGACCTTTTTCTCATACCAACTTGCACCAGTTTGCATGATATATTTTATTCTGGCTTGTGCTTTGCTGAACTATAAACATTTAAATATTTAACACGTGTTATGGTTGAGCGTTAGGTGGTGCGTCATTATTTATTGGCTTAATGCTGGTCGGACAAAATTCTTGGATATTCTTCCGTTGGTGTGATTCATATATCAAGTTTAGTACTTTAGTTTGTCAGTTTGTGTCAGAATGAACATTTCATAATCTATTGTGTACAAATCATTTTGTTACTTCGTATATATGCAAATTATTAATGGTAGTTTGTTGATAGTCTGGAATATAGGTTGTCTCGTTTGATTGATGGTAATAAACTGCTCTGAGTTTCCTCTACAGATGATCCTGATAGTCCTCATGTCCAACATCATCGGAATTTTCTAAAAGAGCACGTCGTTTTTAAGGAGGTAATGATATTGTTTAATGGTTATTTTCATTTTAAGATAGGGGTTAGTGATTGGGAACCGGTGCCTAGGAGGTTGGAGGAGATTTTTTCAATAGTAAGTCATTTGTTGTTCCCTTGTTTTGTATTTATGTTTTTTCCTTTTGTAGGCCATACCGATAAAAGATCCTATAGTCCTTTCCAAGATACACCAGACTTACAGAGTTGGTTATTTAAAGGTTTGGACCTTAATTGCTGAGCTTCACGAGTTCTTGAATGTCTGTTTTATTGGTTCAATTCTCACCTTGTATCACTTCTTTTAGGATGCTGTTTTGGCTAGTGTGTTGGATGAGGCCACAGTTGCAAATCTCAACTCCATAATTCACGGGAATAATGCTGTTGTAAGATATTCAAAGATGACTGTTCAGTACTATTTTCTGTTTTTACCTTTAACTTTAATGTTATCTTGTAGGTTGTTTCATTGTTGAAGGATGATAATACCTTTATTCAGGAATTGTTTGCAAGGTTGAGGTGCCCCACCACATATGAAGAATCAAAGAAAAATTTGGTAACTGCGGACACCCCCATAGTTTTTCTCCTTTTTTAGCTATGATATTGCTTCATTTTGACTGGAGTATTCATTCATAAGTAATCATTCTTTTTAGTACAATAAGTAATTCTCTTATGTGTGCTTGGTCTCAACCATTTTTTTTATTTCTAATATTTAATAAAAAGAAAAAAAAAGGATAACTGCAACTTGTAGAAATATTCTAAAACGCGTTAGACGCTAGTTGGGCGGTGACCCAACGCCTAGACATGCACATGGTTCGGTTACGGTTTCAAACCGTAACCGCAACCTTAAACCGGACTGAAACGTACTAAGGTTGAAACCATAATTTTTTTTTTATAAAATAAAGTAATGTAAAATTAGAAAATGTAAAATTAATGTATTTATTGTTTTGGAAAAAAAGAGTTTGCACTTAAATAAGCTGCCTACGTATCCTCTTGGGGGTGTAGAGGAATCAAAGCTCATGTAGTTCTGTTACATTTTAATTTTAATAATTTACCCCATTTACATTTCATTCATCCTCATTCGGGGAAGGCGGTCCGGTCCTTGAGCCTTCAGTATTAGGCAATGTTTAAAAATACGGGGCGGCGCCTCGAGGCGGCCGGCCATTGAGGCGCGAGGCAGACCTCGTCGAGGCGGCGAGGCGGGCGCCTCAATCCGAAAATCGGAAAAATAATCCAAAATACATTCATTTCTTCATAATTCATAGTATGTTCAAAAAACTATTGATAAGTAATCCAAAATACATTACTTTCTTCATAATTCATAGTATGTTCAAAAAATTATTGATAACTAATCCTTAAATAAGCTATCATTAGTGTCTAGCGGCATGAAGCTTGGGTCAAAATCTCTGTCATCATCAGATGGGTCATCATCCAAAGAACCTCCTTCACTGAAAATATATAAACAAGATACAAGTTTAGTCAAACAGTAGAGGGGTTCATTACACTGATTAACTTCAGTGTTTAAAAATACGTTTCATTTAACACTGATTAACTTCAGTGTTTGAAAACAGTAGAGGGGTTCATTTCACTTAACATTATTTCATTATAGTATTACACAAATTCATTTAACATGATTTCTCATTACAATATTACACAAATTCATTTAACATTATTTCAATTTTCATTACACAAATTCATTCTATTTCAAGTAAAAATCATTATATACCCGCAATGGACGAAGCTGAGAGCCTGAGACGCGAAGACGACACGCCGAGAAGCTGAAGACGACACACCGAGAAGCTGAAGAAGACACGCCGAGAAGCTGATGTGTCGATGCTGAGACGAGAAACCCTAGACGAAATTTCTGATGTGTCGATGCTGAGAAGAAACCCTAGACGAAGATTGAATGAATTTGTAAAAAATCATTTAACGCTAATTTTTTTTTTATAGAGAAGTTAAAACGACGACGTTTTGGCACCTCCAAAACGTCGTTGTTTCAGTGGTAAAAAAAAAATAAAAAAAAAAGTTCGAACGCGAGGCGGCCGCCTTAGACCGCCTCGCGCCGAGTCTGCGTGAGGCGGCCGCCTCAGGCGGTGAATGGCGGAAAATTGAACTGCAGCGCTGCGAGGCGGCCGCCTCGAAACGTATTTTTAAACACTGGTATTAGGTCAAATTGATGAGAAACTAAAAAAGAAATGGAAGAAATTAGAGTTTTTTGAAATTAGAGTTTATGCTTCAAATTAGGGTTTGTTTTGAAATTGATGAGTTAGAGAGTTAGTTTTGTATAAAGTTTAGTGTTAGGATTAGGGTGTAAAATCTGGCCGGAAAAAAGCTTCAATTCCAAATTTTGAGTCGGTAACAGCCATCGACCGAAGATTTTCGCGGCCAAATACTGCCCATTCCGGCGAGCGCCTGGCCCCAACGATTTGGTGGCCGCCGCGCCTAAATGCACCTAGGTGGCGCATTTTAGAACAGTGACTTGTAGGTTCATACTGCACTTTCTGCTTATTTTGTTTTTAAAAGCTATTCTATTCCCTACTTATCTAAAGTGACTTTTATTTGGTAAGATTTGTTTTATAAACTGTTAATTCTAAGGGGGTTCCTCCGGGATTCATTAAAGAAAAAAGAAATAAGAATGTACCTGATGAGTCTAAATGTGTAGACAAACGTTTTTATGAGATATATGAATTTCTTTCTTTAAGGGCTTTTGTCTTGACGAAAGAGAATGTCTTATAAATCGGCATCTCTCCATAACTGTAAATTTAAAGAGAGTTTCTTAGGAAATATGGAGTTTCTTTTTCCTTTTCAGATCTAGGAAATACGGTCAGATGTTATAAGATATTGATGGCAGGATATTGAAACAGTCTTTTTGCATCTTGAATAGGTTTTATTTGTCAGTGTTCTTTATTTCTATTGCTTGATTCATCTTTTTCTGTCTCTATATTGACTTGGCTTATTTATTTCATGAAAATAGGTATATTTCTTGCATGAGTTTTGTTGTTTAAGCAAGAGCCTGCAAATGGTTCAGCAGCACCGGCTATTTAGGTAGGCTACTGTGAAGTTATATATCTCTAATTTTGGATTCTGAACTATTTCTTATAGATAATGAACTTTTTTTATTAACTTTTATCAACTATTACATTCTCTGAGTCAAAAGTTCTAATTATCTGTAGGGATCTAATGAATGAAGGCATCTTCAACATCGTTACTGATGTTTTGCAGAGTCAAGATAAAAAGTTTGTTTTAACTGGGTAACGGCTGTGCTTAAATATCTGTTGTTATCTTTTTCTATTCCCTCTTCCTATTTTTTAGTCCTAACAATGGCCATTCTAATGGATGCAGGACAGATATCCTTGTTCTGTTTCTGAATCAGGATCCAAATCTTCTGCGTTCTTATGTTGTTCGTCCAGAGGGAATTCTACTTCTAGGACTTCTGGTAAGAGTTTTGTTCATACGTGGGATTCTGTGTCCATATAATTAAAAAGCATCCATGTGATTCTGCATGAACTGAACTGAACTGTTGACTTTGCATGAGAAAAATTTTGTACTCGGAAAGATTGGGGCCTCATTTAGCATAACACTTTCTAGAGCCTTGCTGTTATACTCTTTATTTCGAATAAAACAAAATTATGGTTTATAACACAATCGTTAATATTTTGTTGAAAAGATGTGAAATAGATTTATACTAGTGGACATGGTTTTTAAGAATTCCATATAGAAATGCCAGAAGTTCTATACTTGGTATTTTTAACAGGATAAGGCTAGCTTCATGGGGAACATTTTTTTTGCATTCGTGACTTGATGGATTCAACCTAATTTTGTCTGGTTATAAATTAGGGTCTCTGCATGCCCAAAGTTCTCTATTGAAACCTCCAAAGCCTCTTTTGGTGCAATGATTGCATTTTTGTTAATCAAATTCCCAAGGCTCGTCTTAAAATGGTCCAGTTCTTTTGAAAAATAAATGGTCTCACCTTCCGCATTAAAGTCCGGTTTGCTCATTTGGATTTGTTAGCTGCTTATTGGAGATCTTATCCAGACAACTGTTAAACTGGAAAATTAGTGAAAATGGATATAACTTGGTTATCCTTCTTATATAGCATTTGAAGCTGACCACCAAGAAGTCTTGAGCTAAGGAATATTTGGTTATTAACGGAAAATAACCAATTCATGGTTGTTTACTTGCAGGTGAAAGGAATGATTACAGATTTTGGGCAGAACATGCACTGCCAGTTTTTAGAAATTCTCCGAAGTTTGTTGGATTCTTACACATTATCTGGAGCTCAGGTACTTGCTCAATCATTCAAAATCTGAGGCAACCTTTTTTATTTTCCATTAAAGTATAATGATGAAAGAAAAATTGTACATGAATTTTAAAAATTGTTATTGCTAAGTGATATTTTGCATTTTTTGTGTTATTCTCAACAACTCTGCACTCCCTTTGTAATTGACTTTGACTTCAGTGTGCACGGCATGGATCAGGACATTGCAATTTCTCTTGTGATGCAATCCAAGCAAGACTGAGCTCTAGCTCTTTACCTGGCCTTTTAAGTCTTTTATCTGGACAGAAGTGTCTGACGTTACTCTCTTGTAATCTTGTTTGTTTACCCAAAATTTTTATTTTAGGTACTGAAAAGCTCCATACTGAAGCCTGAAGGATGATTATAAAAATGCTTACAAGAATGCCTGTCATGTAAAGATCGCATCCTCATAAAGAGATGTATGCTCATGTGAGGCAAATTGGTTCAATTGAAAATTGCCCATCCTTTGAACTTCCCATGTGCTTTAAGCCAGAATTGTGTCATTTGTTAATACCACGTCCTTTCCCCTTTTTCCCATACTAACCTTACTAATAGGTTAATAAATTTATTTATGATTTTTAATTTAGTATTATTTATATGATATTACTTTTGAAATCTGGCAACCAATTTCATATCAGTCAAATTCGTTTTTTCAGTATAGTTCTATGTTGCTGTTTATGACACCTTTTATTTATCATCGAAATTTCATGGTTTTGAATTTAGTGTCTGCAACACATTCGAGTTTATTTATGCAGATATAACAAATTGAAAATTGATTTGTACATTTTTATATATATCTGAAGAATTGTTTGAAAATTTTGTCTGTAGAACTTTAATGTAAGTTTTGAGTTTATTTTCTCTTTTTGTGCTCTATCAGTACTTTGAATTTGTGATGTCATTGAGTGTTTGATCTTGTTTGGATCTGCTGCAGAGAGATACCATCATTGAGATTTTTTACGAGAAGCATTTGGGTCAACTAATTGATGTTATAACTGCGTCATGTCCTCCCAAAGGTATTGCTCAATCAGCTGGTGAATCAGCAAGCAGTGGTGAAAGAGTTGGAAGCATGAAGCCTGAAATACTGTCAAACATATGTGAATTGCTGTGCTTTTGTGTTCTTCATCATCCTTACAGAATAAAGTAATGTTTGGAATCCTTTAGTCCTGTTGCCTGCTTTTAATTCCTGTTGCTCTTGTAACTTGAATTGTGGGTGTTCCTTATCTGTTTGCAGGTGTAATTTTCTTCTTAATAATGTTATTGATAAAGTTTTATTACTGACACGAAGAAGGGAAAAATCTGGTAGTGGCTGCTGTTCGATTTGTCCGAACAATTCTCTCCCGCCATGTAAGTACATTTGTTCGCATAATTTTCAAATAATAATGAGTTTCTTTCATTGGAGTGCTGACACCTTTTTGAAATTCAGATTTTACATTGATAAAATTTGCTTGTTTTCTCTTACACGAAAAATGTAATTTCATGATCTGTAAATCAATGGATAGAGTGAGAAGGCATGTGTGGTTCTAATTTGAGGATAGAGTGCAAAATGCCAGAGAAGAAATGACCATTTTTTATATCTGATATGCTATTATCTTTTCCTTTCTCTTGTTAGTTGTTTTTGAATGTCTCATTGTTTCCTGTCATATTCTTGGAATTTTTTAACTCTTGGAATACAACATATTTTCTTTGTGCGTTGTTGAAAAGTGAGGGAGCTGTAAATTTGCTTGACAAGTTGTGTCATTCTGCAGGATGAACATCTTATAAATCATGTTGTTAAGAACAATCTTCTCAAACCCATAGTAGATGCCTTTGTTGCTAATGGTAGTCGGTATAATCTGCTGAACTCTGCGGTATTGGAACTTTTTGAGTACATCCGCAAGGTGCCCATTTTTCCAAGCTTTTTTGTTTTCTCAGGATCATCTTATAGCTATGTGAAAGTTTTCGTTTATTTATGACTTAATTTCATGCAGGAAAATCTGAAGTCATTGGTCAAATATATAGTTGATTCTTTCTGGAATCAATTAGTTAATTTTGAGTATTTGGCTTCCCTCAACTCTTTTAAAGTTAAATATGAACAGGTGTTTTCCGTTACCTATCCTATTTTTTATCACTTCTCTTCCAGTTTAGGTTTTCTTTGCCCTGACAAGTATTTCTACAGTGCTTAGAAAATAGTGGAACCAAAAGTAATTTAAACTCGGTGGACCCGAGAAAAAGAAATGATGAGCGTGCTTTGGAGAAAGAAGAGGAAGACTATTTTAATGACAGGTGTGTGTTTCTTTTAAACATAGGAACCGTGACATTCTTTAAATATTTTCTTTCTCATCTTACTAAATTGGGATTCGTATGCAGTGATGAAGAAGATACGGCATCTGCCTCTCACACCCAGAGAGCTGAGGCCCAACCAGTTTCATCAAATGGAGTTACTGCAAACTACTCATCAAGGTATGGTAATTGCCTCATTGTTGAAAATGGCGCAGGACATCTTCTAGGGTTGTTTTATTGTATTTTTGATGTTGTCATGTTGATTTGTAGTCCAAAATCTGGTGGACTTGTCGACTATGACGACGATGAAGATGATGAAGACTACAGACCACCACCTCGGAAACAGTCGGATACTTTGGAGGAGGATGAAGGAACAATGGAGTCACTCAGGTTGAAACGTAAATCTGCTTATTCCAAGGACAAGGAGCCCGAGCGAGTAAAGAAGCAGCGGTTGGGTAAAAACCCCAAGTCAAGAGATAGTGTATTTGCTGCATTGTGTTCAACACTAAGCCAGGCAGTGCTACCAAACAAGAAAAATGCAAGCAGCATGCGGTTAACTACTCGCACATCTGATGGGAACAAAGGCGTAGATGAACAAGAGGATTCATCCAATTTTGTAAATAGTGATCAAAACAACAGTGCAGATGAGGAAAGTCAGAGTGATAAGGAGCCTACTGCTTCACGGAGTTGTTCTGATTGCATGCACGGCAGTTCAGACAATCGGCAATTAAGTGGGGAGGACTGTGCTTTGATACCACTAAAATCTTCCCCAGAAATGGCCGTAAATGGATCTTAAATTAGCTTTGAATCAATCAGCAAGGTGACTACTTTCTCATTTCTTTCAACCAACAGATATCAGTAGTCCAGATCCGGGCATCCCAAGAATACCTATGAAAGAAAGGTGAATGTGATTTCGGTTTCAATTCTTATTAGAAGAGGATATTCTGTATAGTGCCGCCTAGGGGCTGGAGGAAACTAATCCTCGATATATATTTCCCAGTTTATTCCCCTTCACTACATCTTTCTGATGCTTCGAGCCAAGTTATTCTTGCTTCCGTATAACATTTATCAGCCTTGATTTCCTCTTTCATTTTTGTTTTATTTACTGTTAACTTTGTTGTTTGTTTGTTTTTTTTTTTTCGTTTTCCAAATCCATATTATTTTTAGCTAATGTGAACTATATGATAGAAAAAGGTATCAACATATATGGCTAGCAGAAGTGGGTTGCCTTTGTTGTCAGTTTTGTGGTGGGTGATATTTTCTCAGTTGCAAAAACCTCATTTATATATAGATCCCTTGTAATTACAACTCGCGATTGCGCGACTCGAGACCTTTCAAAGGCATTGTCCTGTCCTGTCCTGTCCTTTTCTTTTTATATGTCAAATTGAAATTTGTTCCTAGTTCTCATATATTCTTTGCTAATTATATTGTCTAATGTTACAATCTTTAACTATGGATAGTTTTGAGCACAAGCAGTGTGTGTTGTTTAGAAAAGAGTGGAACCATGAAAAATGAGAATATGTTAATTTGTTTATTATATTCAATTATGTTTTGCTCAAGGAAGAGAAAACTATTGCTCAAGGAAGAGAACCATCGGGAAATCATATTCTAATAAGATCATACAATATCTAAATCATGTGCCTAATTAACTATCAATATCATACAATATCTAATATGCCTAATTAACTATCAATCTTTATACATATTGGAAACTATTTAATAGCTCTTATTATGTACAAAATAAAGTCCCATATAAGCACTGATAGCTGAATCCCATAACTGTCCAAAACAGTACATAATACTCTCTGCTGCAAGCTGAAACACTGCAGTTCATGGGTTGTTTTGTTCCCTCTATATTGCCCCCATGGGCTTGGCATGTTCTGGTACCAAAAGCCCCAAGAAATATGTCTAAATGCCTTGCACAAGCCCTTGACTTCTGCCCACGCATTCTGAATTCCGCCTATGGGCTGTGCGCACAAATAAGGTGCGTGTTGCACCCAAATGAGCTAGCAAAAATTAGGGCGTGACACTCTCCACCCAATTATGAAACGTCTTCGTTGAAGAATCTAGTACCTTGCCTTGACTCTCAACAACCTTGAGCAAACTTCGCACCTGGATCAAGTACTCAGGACCCAACCCTTGGAGGGCGTCCACAACAGAGTAACATACGTACTAGCTCCACTGCTATGACCTAGATCATGTCCATCCTCAAAGATGCTCCTCTAAAATATTGCATTTCAGAACCCCCATGTCTCTTTGAGCGGGCCTTGAACCCTTCGAATGAAAGTCTCGATGTACGACAAGCCTCAAGATGGCTATCAAAAACGGAAACATAATACAAATTTCATACTATCTATTTCGTCCATAATACAAAACGAAACTCATTTAACATCATGTCATTCTATATCATATATGTAAATGACATCAATATCAAAGTTTACATATGTACATATCCCATCGCACATACAACTTTATATGACTGACAACCAAGCATTACATAACCATCACAATACTCAAAAGATTCATGACTAACTATAAACTTACATATGTACTCTTATAACGAACATAATCTTTTATATAAAAAAATACACCCATTGTCACACAGCCAAAAGTGACATATAATCATATATGCTCCTATGAGGTTGATTGTCTGAAATCTGTCAATCTCTGTCAACATTAAAATGGAAAATGTAAAACAATCTCTCTTTTGAAAAAAAAACAACTCAAAAACACATTTGAAAAACTCTTTTACTGTAAATAAAATCAATTTAAAAATTCATCATCTTAAATCTGTAGCATGCATCTGTTGGGGTTTTATACGGAATTGCAGGGTTAGCGCAGCGGAAAGCCGAAAACAGAATTTTCCGATTTCAAAAATTTTTCTTGGAACAATTAAATAAACCTTTTTATTTAATTAACCAATACTTAAAATCAGAAATTTTAACCCAAGAAATCAAATTTCTATTAATTGCTGATTTACCCCAAAGTTTTACCATTTGATCATTTTGGTCCTTAAATAGTCAAATATATATTTAATTGATTCCAAATCAATCCCAAAATGATTTATACATGTCTAATACATGAAAATACAATTTGTAACACAAATCCCCATTTTTTCAGTAATTGCTGAGAACACCCAATAATTTCCAAGATTTGTACCTTTTTGGATCAAAACACATCAAGATCAAATCCAATCAATATAAAGATCAAATCCAATCAATATAAAATATAATATACATCATATACATCAAATTACATCAAATATATGAAAATCCCCAAAATTGGATTAGGTTTAGAACCTTAATTTCACAAATTACACCAATTGCACAATTTACACTAAATTGATAAAATTCAACACTTTAATCAATCCAATACCACACCAATCAAGTCTCACCATCATGAAACAACTCAAGAATAATTCTAGGTTAATTATGAATGGCTAAGCAACTCTAGAATGGAAACTTCACCATCAAATGGCTTAAAGATTACTAAATGAACAATTTCATTCAATCTTTTATTTACATACATGCTCATCTTTCAAACAAAATTACAACCATTTAAATTACAAACTAAAAGAGTAGAGATTCAATCTTAGCAACACAATTGAAGATAAGAATAATAGAAACAATTTCTATCTTAAAGGATGTTGAGAAATACTTACAAAATTTCCAAAAAGCTTAAGTTTTTCTCTTGGTTTTCCTTCAAAATTTTCTCTAACTCACTTTGTAATTTTTGTGTAACTTGGTGTGTTTGAAAAATGAAAAATAAAATAATTTTGTATATTATTTTCCTATGGCCGAATTTGATCAACAAAAATAAATAACAAGTATTTAAATTTTGTTTCAATTGTATTGGCACACATTTTACTTTATAATGTTAACACTTATCTTTAATAAAGCAAACTAACAAATGAACAAATGGTGTTAAGCTATTAAAAAGAAAAAAATCATTATTTAAGATATTTGTTTATAATTAATTATTTAATTATTTAATAATTAAATAATTAATAATAAATATAAAATTTTTTAAATATATGTATTATATTTACATTAAATATCTCAAATACATATATTAATGATATATGTCAAATATCACAATTTGATATATAATTAATGTGTATTTAATAATATCAAATATTAAATACAAATACACATTAATTCGGAAATGACCATTAGGTCCCGATATCATGTATTTTTCGTTTAACCGTTAAACGAGTTATAAATAATCAGTATTATTCATAAAAATTGCCATAGTGCTCTACGAGTATATTTCATTAGTGAGACTCTCTAAGTTCAGGCATATCCGTCACGAAATCAACTTTCGTGTCCATAATTCACCCACCCGTAAATTATGACGAACATTGATAAACTCTCTGAACCATACAGGTTGAGGTCACTACATACGTATAATCCCTCCATCACAGGTATCCAGATTATTCCAGAGATATAGATACAAATGTCAAATCTCTATAGATATAATCACATCGACGTTTCTATTAGCAATCCCTTAATAACACTTAGAACTAATTTCTACAGTGTACCATAGGCCCATGGATTTAACAGATTGCTAATTCCATATTGAATACATATGCTCTGTACACAGAGCTGACAGATCCTTTCTTGATACACACAGGATATCCTGAGCATCAGTCTACACTCAACGAACAGGTGGAGGTCTGATCTTAATAGATCGATGACGTGACTGCCATCTAAGTGTGGAGGATAACTCATATATCCACAGTGGTATCTCAAGTCAAAGAATCATTATGCTCACTCAATCCGAGAAGATTCTTATTGACGTTGGTTTACCATCCATTAAGAATCTTCGGTGAGTCGTTTAATGTCTATTCGTTATAAAAACCTACACGTCTATACGAGTCTCCAAGACTCATGGTTCATTGAGAAACCATCGGAATCCAAGATTCCAATATACGACATGTACCAGTCTCAACAGGTTTACTTTACTGACCAAGTAGTGTAAACCTTGACCGGGAACTGTATAAGAATGACAACATCATGATATAACTCAATGTCAGTTGCGACGCTTTTGCAACAGTATCATAATTAATCATTCTAAGGTATGTTACGTCTTTACCATATATAAGATGATGTTATATAAAAAGAAATTTTTTATTTTATTCATAATAAAATGTTACAGTAGTATTTACAAGGAAATACATAATAAAATTGGCGCTCAGAGCACTAACCCTAACAAAATCTCCCACTTGCTCTAGTGCCAATATCACTTGTATCTAATACCCATCGACTCCACATGTTTATCAAATAACTTCGGAGGTATGGCCTTTGTAAGCGGGTCTGCTACATTATCTTCACTCGGTAGCTTGCACATGACAATGTCCCCTCGCGACACATTCTCTTGAATGATGCGGTACTTTCGTTATACATGCTTCGACTTCTGATGCGCCCTTGGTTCTTTTGCTTGCGCAATGGCTCCAATATTATCACAGTATAACAGAATCAGATTCTCGATACTTGGGACTACTCCCAATTTTGTGATAAATTTCCTAACCCAAACAGCTTCCTTTGCAGCTTCAGAAGCTGTAATAGATTCCGGCTCAGTGGTGGAATCAACTGTCGACCCCTGTTTGGAACTCTTCCAACAAACTGCACCTCCGTTAAGGATAAACACGAATCCTGATTTAGACTTTCTATCATCAGGATTCGATTGGAAATCGGAATCCGTATACCCATTAAGTTGCAGTTTGTTTCCTCCATATATAATAAACTTATCCTGAATACCTTTGAGATACTTGAGGATATGTTTAACGGCCATCCAATAGTCATTTCCTGGATTGGACTGATATCTGCTCATTACATTAACTGTGAAGCTGATATCAGGCCTAGTACATAACATGACATACATGATGCTGCCCAAACACGAACATAAGGTTGATTAGACATTCTAATCTTCTCATCTTTTGTTTGCGGACACATCTTTTTCGAAAGATGTAAGCCATGTCTAAACAATATGTTTGTTGTCTTACAGTTACTAAAATTATACTGTTCTAAGATCTTATCTATGTACTTTGATTGAGATAACCTAATAAGCTTCCGTTCTTTATCTCTATAAAGTTTTATGCTTAAGCATAAAAGATTCACCCAGGTCCTTGATGGAGACATTCTTACAGAGGTAAGCTTTGACACCTTGCATCATCCCGATATCATTCCCAATGATAAGGATGTTTTCAACATAGAGAATTAAAAACTCCACCATACTCCCACTAGCCTTCTTATACACATAGGATTCTTTCGAATTTTTTAGAAAACCAGACAATTGATTATCTCGTCGAATCAAAGATTTCAACTTCGTGAAGCCGTTTAAGTCCATAAATGGACTTCTTCAGCTTGCATACCATGCCCGAGTTCTCGCTGGATTCAAAATCCTCCGACAGTTCCATATAGATTTCTTCATCAAGAAATCCATTTAGAAAAGCCATTTTGACATCCATTTACCAAATCTCGTAATCATGGTAAGCGGCAATTGACAACAAAATACTTATAGACTTTAGCATTGCAACTAGCGAAAAGGTTTCATCGTAGTCGACACTAGGTCGCTACGAGTAACCTTTAGCTACCAGTCGGGCATTAAAGTTTCAACCTTTCCATCGGCCCCACGCTTCCTATTGTAAATCTATTTACAACCGATAGGAACAATTCCTTCGGGAAGCGGAACCAAGTTCCAAACTTTATTCTCATGCATTGAGTCCATCTCGGATTTCATGGCGTCTTGCCACTTCGCAGAGTCGATGTCCAACATCAATTCTCTATAGGTAAAAAAGATCAGTCTCTTCAACTAATAGAACATCCAGACTCTTTTCTTGTATCAAATACGAGCGTTCAAGAGGTCTAGATACCCTTTATGACTTACAGAGTGTGTGTTGAAGGTTCTTAATCTTCTTGAACTTCAGGTTCATTTGTTGGTTTGTTGGTTACAGGTTATACTTAATAAAGTTCAACCTGTCTATGATCACCACCTTCAGACAAAAATTCTATTTCTAGAAATTTTGCAAAGTGAGCTACGAAAATATTTTGATGCTCGGTATCATAGAACAAATAGCATTTCGTATTTGAAGGATATCCAACAAACCTAAACTTCCCCCTCGAGGCAAAATCTTATTCTGCTGAGCCATCCTAACGTATGCAGGACACCCCCAAATCTTAATATAACTAAGATTCAGTTTCCTACTGGTCCATATCTCATACGGAGTCGTAGGAACAACTTTAGAAGGAATATTATTCAGGAGATGAGCGGCAGTTAAAAGAGCATAACCCTTTAAGCAATAAGGTAAATTTGTATAACTCAACATCGATATGACCATATCCAATATTGTCTGAATTCTCCTCTCTGACACTCCATTGTGTTGCGGAGTGCCCAGAGGAGTATATTGAGCAAGAATCCCATTCTCATTTAAATAAACAGTGAACTCTCCACTCATATATTCACCGGCTCGATTAGATCGAAGGCATTTAATATATTAACCAGTCTGTTTTTCTACTTCATTTCATAATTCTTTGAACTTTTCAATGGTTTCCGATTTATGTTTCATCAGATAAACATAACCATACTGTGACAGATCATCGGTAAAGGTGATGAAGTATGAATAACCACTGTGTGCAGTCTGACTCATGGGACCACATACATCAGAATGTACGAGTTCCAATAAGTCAGTGGCTCGGTGTCCAACACCCAAAAATGGGGCTTTGGTAATTTTACTCTGAATACAAGATTCGTAAGTTGGATAAGGTTCAATGGTGAGATCATGTATCAAACCATTCTTAACAAATTAGATTAGGCATTTCACGCCTATATGTCCCAACCTCATGTGCCAAAGTTCAGTATATTTTATATCAGATTGTTTATGTTTATTAATTCCAGTATTAAAGATATCTTGTGAGGTACGCAATATGTAATGACCATGCTCATTTGGATAACAAA
Source organism: Zanthoxylum bungeanum (assembly GCA_019454045.1). Taxonomy (NCBI): domain Eukaryota; kingdom Viridiplantae; phylum Streptophyta; class Magnoliopsida; order Sapindales; family Rutaceae; genus Zanthoxylum; species Zanthoxylum bungeanum. The sequence goes on along the minus strand of SKCR01002759.1, from coordinate 9,014 downwards.
TGATCTCTGAATATTATTTCTATCATATAAATACAAATAACGATTCTTAATATTTACATTATATCCTTCAATATCTAATACAAAAAGAGACATAATATTCGCCACACATCCTAGCATAAAATAGTAGTCATTTAACAAAAGTCTCCCACTAGATAAGGGAATCCCGCATATGCCCACTGCAACCGTATCCAGAGAGTCGCCACTCCAGAATCGTAATTGCATCTCCCCAGATTTCAGCCGTCTATTTTCTATCAGCACCTGCAACGTATTGCAAATGTGAATAGGACAAGCATAATCTAAAATCCAATTAGATGTCATAGCTTCACAAGCCAATGAGATATCAATAATAGGAAAAATAAAATTACCTGATGTTGATGCTTTTCCTTCCTTATCTGCGCAAGATAGTCCGGACAGTTTCTTTTCCAGTGCCCGACTTTCTGGCAGTGTGGCACTTATCTTCAGAAGCTCTCTTGGGCTTCGCTACCTTAGCCTGCAGAGGAACATTGAAACATTTCTTCTTCTTTCCTTTTGTCTTCTTCCTCTTCGACTTGGATTGGGAAAAAGCTGAAAGTGAAGTGAAGGGTTTCAGAGGCGAGTCGGAACTCCATTCCTTAAATCTTCCTCTGCTGTGAGAAGCATCCTATGCAACTCACGGTAAGAATAGTGAATCCCATTCATGTTGAAGTACATGAAGAACTGGCGATATGACGCTGGGAGTGAACCGAGTATGACAATACATCCGAAAGTTCCATTGAGAGGGAAATCATGGCGCCTCAATTTCTCGATCAAATCGATCAAATGAAGCACATGCGGGCTCACAACCTGCCCCTCATCAAGTTTAGAATGGAACAGTTCCATTGAAACTGTATGAACCATGACCTGTTCTTGGTTCATGAACGATTCACGAAGTTGTGCCATCATGCTATGTGCATCGTGCACTCATAGTAAAATTCTTTAAGCTCAGAGAAAGAAGAACTCAAAATGAATTATTTAACCTTAATCATCATCCTTCCATCTCTGAAAGTCTCCAAATTCTTTAGGAGATGCATCTGGAGATATAGCAAGCGGTAATGGACCTTCCAAAATGTATCATGCTTTTCGAAATTGAAGACAATCCTCAAATCAATATCTCAATCCACAAAGTTTCAGCGCCTTTTAGCTTATTCGTATCAATCATACGAGCAAAGGGATTGGTTGGAGGTGCCGCCATCACAAATCAATCAAATAGACATCGAATCAATGGTTATCAGATAAGCATATAAAATTGTTTCATATTTTATCAAAAAAAATTAACTAGATCATGGATCTTTAATCTAAAAATGCCCCTCCCACTATTTCATGCAAAACTGTATCCCCAAACAGAATACAAAATATGTGATAATCAAATCATAACATAATAGTGAAATGTGGACCCCATCAATATATTTCAGCTCACACTTTGACACGTTCTCGCCTACGTATATTCATTAGGTAGACAACTCATTGTCGATCACTCAATAGTGACTCTTGGGTTTTCGGTCTTGGTTGTTTCTGGTTGTGACAACTTTGGCACGTTCACAAGGAGGCATACCAAGGTTAAACTTGTCAATGATAAATTCAAGATACTTGCGAAACCCTGACAGCTTTGGCACGTTCAGGATTCCGCTTTCACTTGAATTCACCTAATATCAAATATATCCGGTACATATAAATTTCTACTGGCTATATCCTCACAGCTTTGGCACGTTCTCGGATATAGTCTTAGAAAATTTATCGATAAGCGGTATTGGACAAGATGGACCAATTAATATGCATCAAATACATATTAAATTAAAAACCTTATTTTCAAATAGGGATTTTTCCACAAAAAGATATTTTTACTTTATTTAATCAAAAATAAAAAACACATGCACGCATAAAGTCAAGATTAAAGTAAACATGAATTTTAAAGGCATAATCATAACGGGGTCCAGAATCATACTCGCTCTGATACAATTTTTGTTGGGATTTTATACGGAATTGCGAGTGGTTAGCGCAGCGGAACGACGAAAACAGAATTTTCCGATTTCAAAAATTTTTTCTTGGAACAATCAAATAAACTTATTTATTTAATTAACCAATACTTAAAATATGAAATTTTTGTTGGTCTTTAAGATCATCCCAAGATCATTTAAGCAATGAATCAGTGAATACTAAAGTAAGAATGGTAGAATCATTCTTACAAAGAACGGATGTTGGATGCGTTGAACATAAAAATTTGCTTTCTTGATGAATTCGGCCAAGCTCCTTCTTTGAATTGAAATCCAAGCTCCAAGCTTTGTGTTTATTCCAAGCTCAAGGATTGGTTTCCCTAACACCTTGATATGATTCCTTGAATGTGCTAGCCAGAGATAAGACGAAGAAAAATAATTTTCCCTTCTTATGGTGAAAGCTCACGGCAATGAGCTAAAATGAGAGAAGAGAGGAGAGGGAGTAGTTTCAATTTTCTTTTGTTTTGCTTTCTAAAAACTTATGCCAAAAAGTATCACAACATTTGGTATATGCTTTTCCAAAAAAAACATAAAGAAAATGGATGGAAAATTTGGCATTCAATGCCTCCATCTACTCCCATCATGAATAGTGACTGGTTGTCAATCACAAAAAGGTGACATGACTTCTATCACTAAGGTGACAGGCGATGTGACTTGCGATGTGACTTTGTGGGCCCCACTTTAATTCAAAATTCGAGTGGGCCCGCAAACACATTCCGGGCTCGGGTTCTTAATTCTGAATTAAAGACTTTTCGGTTGCGAAGTAAATTAAATCAATTTAATTAAATAATTATGCCTAGCAAAATTACTATTCACATCGCTCGTGAATTAATTCTAAATCAATTCGTTAGCTCGAATTAAAATCCAATTTTAATTCCGCGTCGAAATCTAATTTCGTTTAATATATCGAATATATCATTTGATCGATTAATTCCAAATTAATCGTTCTCTCTCTTCAAATAGAATTTTATCCAGATAAATTCTCGACGTAATTAATCTTAGATTAATTATGTTCGAATCATACGTCATCGGTGAATCTCCGGGAAGTGACCATGAGATCCCTGGATATGTTGGCAGTAAATCGGGTCGTCGGACTATCCGAACACGTACGTACCTCGTACTATGTTTTTACCGATTTACAAGACATGGTTGGCTAGAGCAAAACACCGTGCCTACCCAATTCACATAAATATTCTTAAGGGAATATATAATCTATGTCAGGCGTAGTATATGTAGTATTGCGTATTGCGATCCAGTATCAGATGTCACATGCAAGGCCTGAGGCTGGAATAGTGTCTGTCCCGTACGAAGCATATATCGGATCACAAGCAACTAGTCTCTTTAATCGGATAATCATGACCTTGTCATATTATCCCGATGGTTGCAACCAATTAGAGTACTAATTCTGTATCCCTGCGTGATCATCATCTCCATATAACTGAAGTGATACTTCCGTCTTGACATCACACCCAATACACTACGATTATCAATAAACCCAGAAGAGGCGTACAAGAACCTGTTAAAGTCCTGGACGACCAAAACCAAAGCGTATTGATTATCGTAAGTACTAGCGATGCAAGTCTCAGGTTAAGACCAAACTACACCTACCCTGATACGGATTCCTATAGACACATAGTCATACTACCAATGAGATTCCGCGGGTCTATCCAGAGCGAAGCTGTTTCCGTACCATCGGTAAACACAACCTGCTATCGCATTTGCATAAGTATCCAATACTTAAATATATGAGAACTATGCCGTTACGCTTCAATAACACGCACAAGTGCCAATACTAGTCTATTCCGCATTATTGATTTCCACTCTCGATAATACTAGACTAGGGATATTTAATGATTAAACCTTTATGGATTGATATTGTCTCATATCTTATAATCCGGAACTAATCATAGGGACTTTTATCATTTATATATTTAAGTAATCAAATTACAAAATGATAAAATGCATTTCCATTGTCACATAGTTAATTGTACAAAAACCACAATGTCTTTTACAAATAGTGACTCTATGGGTCATAATTGTCCAACAATCTCCCACTTGGCCTATAGCCAGTCACTCAAGCATCTAACACATGAACTATGTACATGTTGCTCAAAATTTTGCTGAGGAATAGCTTTCGTCAGCAGATTCTGCAATGTTGTCCAATGATGCGACCTTCTCGATCTTCACATCGCCACGATGTATGATCTCACGAATCAAATGGAAACGTTGAATAACATGCTTGGATCGTTGATGAGACCGCGGTTCCTTAGCCTGCGCTATAGCCCCGTTATTGTCACAATACAATGGAACGAGCTAACGGAACTACTCCTAATCCAATTAGGAATTTATGGATCCAAATTGCCTCTTTTGCTGCTTCAGCTACAGCAATATACTCCGCTTCTGTTGTTGAATCGGCAACAGTCTCTTGCTTGGAAGATTTCCAGCGTACTGCTCCGTTATTCAAACAAAATATGTACCCGGATTGTGACTTCCAGTCGTATTTATCGGTTTGGAAACTTGCATCGGTATACCCAGTTACCTCAAGTTCTCCATCTACATAGATTAAGAAAGCAATCCTTAGTTCATCTAAGATACTTAAGGATATTCTTAACTGCCATCTAGTGACCATCACCTGGATCAGCCTGATAGCGACTACACATGCTCAAAGCATACGAGACATCAGGTCGCGTATATATCATGGCATAAATGATCGATCCGACTGCCGAGGCGAACGATATCCGACTCATGTTGTCTCTCTCATCTTGAGTTTTAGGACACATGTCCTTAGATAGAGTGACGCCATATGACACTGGCAACAGTCCCCTCTTGGACTGATCCATGTTGAATCTCTTCAACACTTTGTCAATGTACGTGCTCTGGGAGAGTCCAAGCAGCTTTCTAGATCGGTAGATCTTTATTCCTAGAATAAAGGCTGCTTCTCCCAGATCCTTCATGGAGAATTTTAATGAAAGCCAAACTTTCACCGACGTTAACATGGGAATGTCATTGCCAATAAGCAATACATCATCAACGTAAAGGACAATGAATGTCAGTGTACTCCCACTAACCTTCTTATATACACAAGGATCATCCTCATTTTGAACGAAATCATACTCTTTTATGATCTCATCAAAATGTTGGTTCCAAGAACGCGATGCTGCTTCAATCCATAAATGGATCGATTTAACTTACAAACCTTGTTTGCAAGTCTTGGTACGACAAAACCGTCAGGCTGTTGTGTATAAACATCCTCCAAAAGGTTTCCGTTAAGGAAAATGATTTTGACGTCCATCTGCCATATCTCGTAATTGAAATATACAGCTATAACAAGAATTATCCTAATGGATTTAACCATGGCAACATGTGAAAAAGTTTCGTCGTAATCGACACCATGTCGTTGACGATACCCTTTCGCTACAAGCCTAGCTTTGTACGTTTGTATGTTGCCATCCATGTCGGTCTTCCTCTTGAAGACCCATTTGCAACCAATAGGCTTTACGCCTTCTGGTGCATCAACCAGTGTCCAAATTTGGTTGGTGTACATGGAATCCATTTCGGAATTCATGGCATCTTGCCATAAACCGGAGTCGATACCTTGTATCACTTCCTCATACGTAGCCGGCTTGTCTTCCTCAAAAATATTAATATCCACATGAGGTGAGATCAGAAACCCCTACATCTCAGGTTGTTTTTTGACTCTCTCCGACCTACGCGGTCCTTGTGTATTCAAAGATTATGGTACAGTCTCATCCTGATGGACTATTCGTGTTCCGTTAATGATTCTGTGCCAGGAACAGTATCACTCCGATTTTCATCGAGTTCTACTTTCCTCCCACTGATCACTGTATTTAGGAATTCCTTCTCAAGGAAAACCGCATGTAGAGAAACAAATACTTTGTTCTCTTGTGGGTGATAGAAGTAATATCCTTTGGTTTCCCTAGGATATCCTACAAATAGGCATTTATCCAATTTGTGTTGAAGTTTGGTACCTTCCAAACGTTTGACGTATGCCAAACCCTAAATCTTCAGGAATGAGAAACTCGGTTTCTTTCATGTCCATATTTCATACGGAGTCTGTTGAACAGACTTTGACGGAACCTTATTCAAAATAAGTATTGCACTGTTCAATGCATATCCTCATAAGGAAATAGGTAGCTCTGTGTGACTCATCATAGACCTTACCATGTCTAACAAAGTTCGGTTTCTCCGTTCGGACACACCGTTTAATTGCGGTGTTCCTGGAGGAGTCCACTGTGAAAGAATACCATATTCTTTCAAGTAATCAAGAAACTCATTGTTGAAGTATTCGCCATCACGGTCTGACCGTAATGTCTTAATACTTTTACCGTCTGTTTTTCTACTTCGTGTCGAAACTCTTTGAATTTCTCAAAGGTTTCCGACTTGTGTCTCATAAGATACACATAACCATAATGCGATGCATCATCCGTAAAGGTTACGAAGTATTTATATCCACCTCTAGCCTGGCTAGAAATGGGCCCACATACATCACTATGAACGAGGGCTAACAGTTCGGTGGCACGTGCACCTTTACCGCTAAAACATGATTTAGGCATCTTGCCTAATAAATAAGATTTCAGGCGTCATATGAATTTGGATCAAATCCGTCCAAGTACCCACTCTTCGAAAGTGTGGATATACGTGTCTTGTTTATGTGTCCCAGACGACAATGCCACATATAAGTTTCATTTTTGTTACTTACTTTAAGCCTTTGTTTGTTACATTATATGTTTGAGATTGATTGATATTCAAAATATAAAGACCATTATTTACATTAACAGTGCAAATTTCCATATCATTTTTATACATAAAACACCCAGTGTTTCTAAATACAAAAGTATACACACATTGGGCTAACATAGATACAGAAATAATATTCCTAGTCAAACTAGGTACATAACAACAGTCTGTAAGTTTAAGTACATGCCCCAAGGCAGTTCCAAAACAAAAGTGCCAACGGCCAAAACGGCTACTAATGTCCCATTTCCAACGCGGAGGTCAATCTCTCCTGAGGCCAGTCTCCTGCTAATTTGCAGATCCTGCACATTAGTACATATATGAGTACCACAACCAGAATCAAAAATCCAATTTTTAAAACACTAGCAGTAGACATGTGTATTTCTATAACAAACATACCTGAAGCCGGTGCCTTGCCCACTTTGATTTCCTTCATGTGTGCCTTGTACTCGCGGCAGTCAAGCTTCCAGTGACCCCGCTTCCTGCACTACAGACATACATCTTGGGATTTGTCCTTACCCTTCCCAGAAGGTTTTGACGATTTGGCCTTGCCTTTCTTCTTCTTCTTCTTCTTTACACCTCCAGTCGCCTTGGGCCAAGCCCTCGGAGTCTGAGATGTTGAAGCGAAGTGCGCCTCACGCTTCTTGCCCTTAAGGAACTATTTTTCTGCTTCGCACAGTGTGGACATCAACTCTCCAAGAGTTTGGTCTTGGTTCAACATATTGTAGTTCATGATGAACCCACTCCAAGTGTCGGGGAGAGACTGTAAGATCAAATCTACTGAAGTCTCAGCCTCGAAGATGATTCCCATCTGTCCGAGTTGCTCAATGTCAGCAATCATCTGTGACACATGGTGCTCAACAGACGTACCCTCTGACATGCGACTCATATCTTTACGATCTAAGATTAGATCAGTGAAGATCATCCAACTTTGCCATCATCTCATAGGGATCCAATCCCTTGTTTTGACGACGGAATTGCGGAGTCATAGCAGCAAACATTACCGATTGAGTAGTCGTGTTGTCATCACTATGAGTCTTCCAAATCTCTAGCTCAAGCAACTGATCAGGTCGAGGCTTAGGCCCAAGAGGTCTCTCTATAGTGTAGAGCAACTTCTCGGATCCCAGGACAATCCTGAGATTCATGTCCCAATCTTGAAAGTTTGTGCCATTAAAGACATTATCGCCAATGACAATATCCCTAATGCTTAACTTTCCTGTCATCTTAATCACAATAGTCCAACTATTCAATTAACGATGTAGGGTACAGTCTAACTGTTACAAGAAAAATAATAAAATATTAGTCCAACTAATAAATATAATTGACGAAATAATTTGAAAGCGCTTAAAGCTAAGTATTTGAACGAAATTGCAAATTCAATACTAGCCTCCCACTATTTTTCGGCGAGCCTCTAACCATCTGTTGAGTACTCGGGAAACCTAGTTTCCTAGTGGGCTAGGATCCCGTTAAATAACACACAACCTTAACTTTGGCCAACAAGCTGTATGATATTTAACTAGGTAGATCTCTAAGATCAATTGGATCTCATCTAATCCTAGATCCGGTAGGTGGACCTCCAAATCCGAAACATATATACAATATATATGCCAATATATTTTCCTAACCTTTCCTCTGAATCAACTAAGCTTTGGCTTTGGCACAACAAGCTTAACGAGTCCAGTAAAAGCGGAACCCATTGACTTTGGAAAGCTTCGTAATCGATGTCCATGGACAAGAAGTGATCTTGACTTTGGCTAACAAATCACAACTTGGACAAGACATACGATAAAGAACAAAGCCTTCATGATTCAAACACATCCACGATGGACAAAGGTCTTGACTTTGGCCAACAAACCAGTGCCAATCTTGGATCTTGAGTAAGAATCGCTTAATGGAAGGAAAACGCTTAATATTTGTTGAGGGTTTTTTTCGCGTAAATTGGCAACCAATTTATTATCTTTGTTAGGTCTCATCATACACCCTTAAACATGCATTCTAAAAGCATAATAAGGCGCAGTAAATAAAATTATAATAATGATATGCAGATGGATATCTCACAGATTGTTCCTAGAACAAATCACTCCCTTTCCACTCCCAGGCTAGCACTATTCTTACTTCTACCCAATTACATAATACAATTAAAGAAACCTCATTAACATTGAGGGCAATTAGGTGAGAAGAGAATTTCAAAAAATCGAGAGATAAGGCTGGACATTCTGGTCCAATTTAATAAATTCTAAATTTACAAAA
>SKCR01002758.1:0-26411 GCA_019454045.1 Zanthoxylum bungeanum | reverse complement strand
CTTCAGAACCTCTGAAGTCTCTGAGTAGATTATATCACCAATTGACGCCGGAACTCCGACTACCAAACTTCCTCCTAAAGAACTCTAAAGGATTAGGGAATTTGGGTTAAGTTGTGTTGAAGGTTTATCAAAGAATGGATTTCACCATTAATAAAGAAGACATGAGATTCAAAGAGTCTTCAAGGTGAAATCAAATAGAGTTGAAAGCTTTGAGAGTATTTGGCTCAAGAGAAATATACTTCAACTACTGAGAATGGCGGCTAAGGGTTATATTTATAGGTAGGGTGAAAACCTAGGGTTTTGCAGGCCAAAAACGCGTCCAGATCGCATTCGCGTTCGAACGGTTACTAGAACGAAACACGAACGCGCCCTTTCTGTGAAGACTCGTTCGAACGCCACTCGAACGCACAACGAACGGATGCTCTCTGGAATGATCTCGTTCGAACCCCACAAGAACGTGCTTCGAACGTTTGCTCTCTGGAATGCTCTCGTTCGAACCCAATAGAGAACGTGACACTAACGCCACACGTTCGAACCCAATTACGAACGCAGCACCAACGCCGATCGTTCGAACACTGAAACGAACGCACCACGAACGCATGTCTGATGCACAGCAGCCAAAACCCAGTCCAATTGCACAAAGATCTTCACGACATATTACAACTCAATTGAACTTATTTTGTCACGGACACATGCCAATAAAAATGGAACTCACATATATTATAATGTGAGATTGCTTCAATCGTATCTCATACAATAAGGATACTTCATGATCTCTTCAAATGAGATTTGGTCTCTTTAAAATACTTTCCCAATTGAATTAGATTATTAACTAAATAAGACTCCTAATTTAATCTAAATTAGATATTAACTAAACAGGGTGTTAGCCCACTAAGTTAAGACCCGACAGATTGAATATTATTTTGGCACAATAATTAATTAACTTATTAATTTATTCACTTTACTTATTTTTAATTAACGACTAATCAAAATTACATTTAATTAAATTAAATTAATTTAACCGAAATTTCAAATATTTATTTAAACAATTAAATTAAATTTTATGTTTCGAATTTATTAATCAAATTAATATTTCTGAAATATTCTAAATGCCTTAATCTTATTAGGAAATCTTATTTTACTAAAATAATCATTTATTATTTTTTAATAAACATCATTGAATTTGTAACATAGACGAAAACTATATTAGTGCGACCGTCCTATGTTCATTATCGATTAGTAGTAGAACAATATTAACTATTTAGTATTTCAACTCTTTGATATTTCACAAATCATGAGTAAATGCCTAGTAGCATGTCATGACCCATAGTCGATGACAAACATCTTTTGAATTAACGATATTTATTTATCATAATATCTCAGAACATACACGTAAAATATGGATGTTAAGATGTGTAGAAAATAAATATCTTTTATTAAATAAATAATAAACTGTATTTCAAAATATTTTACTTTAAAGCATGACATCAACAACATATTTTAGGCCATACATTCTAATAACCCTAATCATGTACTACAATATCTCAAACTTTTGTATTATATTTAGAGCTAGATTGGTCATGCTCTTTTTTAGCTTAAAATTTTTATTTAAAATTGAAGTGAGTTGTGTTAAATTTGCTATAAGGTGCGCTTGGTAGAGAATATTGTCAGAGAGTATAAACTAACTTATAAGTTATGAAACAAATATTATAGCATAGCATCAAAAAATAAACTCATGTTGTGATATTATGATTTTGTGAGCGTTAACGGTAACGTTAAAAAAAGTGTTTGACAGAGCGTCAAAACACTAGCGTTAACGTTCTAATGAAGCTCTACCGAACACAATGATAATCTTCTATCATAGTGTATTAATACAAATGAATGGTTAATATTCAATCATATACAAATTTTTATCCCATAAATATTAATCATAGTATTAAATTAAAATCTTGAAATTTGCATTAATAAACTTGAAATATGGAAAAAAAAATTGGAGAAATATACGAACCTGAGTCATCTTCTTCTTGAGAATCTTCCATCATAAAAACCCAAGATAGGAAAATTACAAATCATAGTGGGCCTCGACATGGACATAGCATATGATTATAACTTGAAAAGCAATTGTGGGAGGAAACCTCATGAACCTTGGAAATTTTATAGAGAAGATAATATGTAAGCTTTATATCATCATTTTTTAGCCATAAAATCATATATTTTTTTTAAGGTATATCGGTAAAATATAAATTTTTTATAGTAAAATATAATGTTTTATAAATATATAATTGTAAAATATTATACTCCAATATTTCTTATATTCATTTTTTTTCTTAATTACAGAAGTACTTAAATGATAATAATTTTTTTTTGTTGTTATTATAATATTGTTGACTCTCATAATCACAAACATATTTTGAATTAACGATATTTATTTATCATAATGTCTAAAAACATAGATATAAAATATGAATGTAAAGATGTGTTGGAAACAAATTCCTTTTATTAAATAAATAATAAACTATATTACAAAATATTTTATCTTAAACTATGACATCTACGATAAATTTTAGGCCATACACTCTAACAACCCTAATCATATACTACGGTATCTCAAACTTTTGTATTATATTTAGAGGTAGATTGGTCATGCTCTTTTTGAGCTTAAAACTTTAAATCAAAATTTTAGCGAGTTGTGTTAAATTTTTTATAAGATGCGTTTGGTAGATAATATTATAAGAGAGTATAAGCTAACTTATAAGTTAAGAAACAAATGTTAGATTATAGCATCAAAAATAAATTCATGTTGTGAGATTATGATTTTGTGAGTGCTAACACTAACATTGAAATAAGTGTTTGACTTAGCGTCAAAATACTAGCGTTAACGCTCTAATGAAGCTCCACCAAACACAATGACAATCTTTTATCACAATGTATTTTATACAAATGAATGGTTAATATTCAATCATATATAAATTTTTATCCCATAAATAGTATTAAATTAGAATCTTTACTTCTTCTTCTTCTTATTCTCACAAGAATCTTCCATCATAAGAACCTGAGATAGGAAAATTACAAATCATAGTGGGCCTTATATATGGACATTGCATGGTTTTAACTTGAGAGGCAATTGTGGGAGGAAACCTCATGAACCTTGGAAATTTTATAGAGAAGATAATATGTAAGCTTTATATCATCATTTGTTAGCCATCAAATCTTTTAACAAAATTCACTATAAGCTTAATGGCATCATTTATTTGCAAACAAATCTTTTAACAAAATTACAATTCTTGATAATATTTTTTAATCAGAAATTGAGAAATAACAAAAGAGAACAATAAGTATTGGATTGTTATATTTGACTACTATATCTTGAAAAAACCTTATTTTTTACTATAAAAAATTTATATTTTTTCAAGTTATATTAGTAAAATATAATATTTTATAAAAATATAATTGTAAAATATTATACTCCAATATTTCTTATATTCATTTGTTATTTTTTAATTACAGTAGTTAAAGGATAATAATATTTGTTTGTTTTGTTACTATAATATTAAAAAATAAACTCTCAATACAATTTGATGTTATTGGATTTTGATTTAATAAAAAAAAAAATTTGAAACGAAGTTGTTTATAATGCTCTAAATTATGAATGTGTAATTATACATTTTTTGTCCTAAAGGGGTGTGGTTGAGTGGTGTAGGGTTCAGAATCTCACCTTAAGGTCTTGGGTTCAAATACAGAGAGTGTTTCTTGTAAGAGCCTGAGACAATCAGAGATTTTACCTGCTCCGCTTAAGTCTGGAATGTGTGGTTCGGCGGTGAGATTTCCAACGATTTAAAAAAATAAAAGAAAAAGTAATTGTACATTTTATGATTTTAGTAGATGGTCTTGAGGTGGGAAGAAAATAGACTAATTAAAGTTTAGTTCAAATTCCCAATGAAATCTTTTTTATTGTTTCTTAATTTGCTTCTCCCATGCATGCGACACTACATTAGAAATATTAATGATGCATTCATAATTTATTTTTGTCTAATTAAGAGACATGTAATCTCTTTTAGTTAAGAAAAGCCAAAAGATGAGATCATATGTATCTTTCTTTGATTTTGTTAATATTACAAATTTACAAATCATAATTTAATTTTTTTTTTAATTTTTTGAAATTGTTGGAAAACCCACTGCTAAATCATTCATTTCGGGTTTAAGGGGAGCAAGTAAAATCCCCGACTGTCCCATACTCTTATAAGAAACACATTTCATGAATTAGAACTCAGAACATCAAGGTGAGATCCTGAACCCTACACGACCAAACAAATCCCTTTGAGGACACAAATCATAATTTATATAAACTCTAATAACCCAAATTTCGTTCTTTCGAGATTTATTTGGTATAATTGAGGGAAAATCTACAATATAATAGATGCACCACGTTATATGTGTAACAATCCAATAATCAATTGTCAAATGTGTTAAAATATTAAAAAAAAATTAAAAAGATGGATATTAAATCATGCATGTCATTTACTAATTGTTGGTAATATCACGTTACACATGTCTCCGTTACACCAAGAAATTTGAGAGTGACTCTACGACAACAAATAAATGTCTGAATAACCTAAATTTCTTGTAATTATGGAAAATTGCAGAGCTGATGGTTAATTGCGGGACAATAATTTAGTTCTTAAATATCTTTTAGGGAAGGAAACATAATTGCAGATATTTTGACAAATATGGTATTGTATATCCTGATTTTTCATGGTGAGATTTGCCTCTAATTATAATTCAGAAATAGTGATTAAAGAATGTTTTTTTATTATCCCAAGTATAGATTTACTTCTTAACTTTAAATTCCATTATATTTTGCTCATAATATATAGATGGGATTTACTTCTAAATATATTTATAATCTCTTGAAAATACATATTAATCAAGCTCTGAAACCCTCACTCTTTATGATTTTATTCTGGTAAGCAACGGCGTGATCTTAGTCGTCCCCAAAGGACATGTGGCTGGATGGTGTAAGGTTTGGAATATGATATTGAGGTTCTGGGTTCGAATTCAGACGGTGCGTTTGTTGTAAGAACCTGAGATAATCAGAAATTTTACCTACTCCGTTTAAGTCCGAAAGATGTGGTTTAATAATGAGATTTAGAACAATTTCCAAAAAAAAAAAAAATAATAAATAAGTGATATTAGTTCAGATAACTTTTATTAGTTAAGGAAATCGTCACTTGTAAAAACATATTCAACATAATTCGAAAGTAACGTGAGACATCAAAACCTATTATTTATGACCTAAATTCTCATTAACTGTGTATGTTTTTTTGTAGAAGTGATTTTAATATCCATGATGGGATCTTGCTATTAACAAGAAATAAGCCAAAAACACTACGTCACTCGCCATAAGCTTTTTATTATTATTATTATTATTATTATTATTATTATTTTTATTAGTATTTTGTTCTCTGTAAGCTTTTAGAAGCTGATCATTTTTTTATTTTTATTTTTGCAGATAGGGATGCAGCTTTTGATGTGTCAGTTTCATGATTGTATTTTTGTTCATGATATTCTACAAGAAGAATATTACTGACTCCTGCTCCACAATGGAAATGCTGTTATAATAATAATTCAATAAAGAATTATTAAAATAATATATACTCTTTTTTTGAATAGTTAGAAATTATATTGTCAAACCACCACTTCTGAGCTTAAGCGGACAGGTAAAACCCTTGACTATCATCGGTTCTTACAAGAAACACACTCCTTAGATTCCAACCAATGACCTTAAGGTGAGTTCTTGAGCCATACATCACCAAGCTACGACACTTAGAGATTATATCTACTCTTTTGCATGGGAACAATTTCTTAATTTTATTTTTTTGGAAAAATTAACGAGTGCCCTAATGACATTCGTTAAAAATCCATTTAAGAAAAGTTTTGATGGAAAAAAAAACATCATTAATGATTTGATAAATTTTCTGATTCCCCATAAAAATGATGTCAAAATTTTCATTAAATGAATTCTTAACAAATGTCTTTATAACACTCGTTAATATATATATATATATATATTATCAATCATACTGGATGTTTCAAGGAGGAATCAAGCAAAAATCAAACAGTGAAAGTGCTGGCACCACTAAAATTGTCTAGAAATTTCTTTCATTTTATTCCATAATTCAATTATTGATAGTTGAAAATTGAGAAGGAATATTCCAACTGGAATTTTCCTCTTCAATACAATTAGAAATTTTGATTAATTAAACAAAGACTACTTGTTATAATTTATACAAGAGAGGCAAGTTCACAACATATTTCATTTTTCAGAAGGGGGGCTTTTACTAAAAAGTAAGCATGGTAATGGTAATGGGTCGGTCTCGTATCTCATTCATTCGGATTTTAAATAATAATTTGTAAAAATATACATATATTTAACATGCATACCTACAACTTTCATAAGTAAACCTGTTGACGGCTGATTTTGATCTCAGGGCAAATGAGAATATTACTCCCGAGACAATCCTCCCTCAATAGTGAATTTGTTTAGTTATGGGGGACCAAAATCAAACTAAGCAAAAGACAGATAAATACGCCAATCGACAATGAGATTTACGTGGTTCGGCAGATCTTGATCCGGCCTACGTCCACGGGCACAAAAATGATGATAATTTTATTACTCAAACACGCTTCTCAGCTCTGCTTTTTGTTTTTTACAAGTCTGATGGTAATGATTCTGATGATGATTCTTAATGCTCTCCCCTTATTCTCCCTCTACTTGTTCATTTCTCTCAATGATCTCAATAATCTCAACTCTTCAACCCTCTCAATGATCTCCCTGATCTCTCAACTTGTTTCACCTTATGCACACTCTACCCTTCTATTTATAATAGTGTAGAAATCAGATTCATATTTGTACAAGAATTCCCATTTGGAGATGGTTTCCTTTTCCTATCAGGATTCCTACTCAAAACTATTCTATTTTCCCATAAGGATTCCTAATCAAAACTACATTTACTTTCTTTATTCTACTAGGACTCTGTCTCACCAGTTTTCCCCATGAAAATAGGATAACTTGTCGTCTTATCCGTAAGAATAGGGTGTCATCTTCTGAAGCATAGCTCGCTATCTGGTCAGTCTTAATGAGGTCGGTCATGATGGTCATTTGAACTGAGAATGCTTCCGCCGATCTGATAATGCCCGGTCATCCGAACCGAAGTGGTCGGTCACCTACCATTAAGTGCTCGACCCTCACTTATGTGGTCGGTCATGATGGTCCTTTTTAATGATTTTAACCAATAAGTGAATTTACCCTTTTACCCATGCTGTGTTGCTTAAATATCATAGTGCCTAAAAAACACCATCAACAAAACCCATCTCAAATTTGAACTCACGTAAGGTCGAAATTAACCCCAAAATTATTATGTCGCACATACTTCACATAAACCTCCGTCATAATCAAATTTTACCTCAGTCATATTGGTGACTGCGAGTTGTGTTATGTGTGCCTCAATCACATTGCTTACCTTCAGTCACGTTAGTTATCTCAGTCAAATTACCGACTCTTAGTAACACTAAATATAGTCACAATCACAATTTACTTAAGTCCCCAAAAATTCAATTCTGGTCACATTTTTACCCACGATCACAATGTACCTATCAACTAGATAATTGATAATTTAGTCATTAGTGAGACTCCGTCAGAATTTTTACCCCAGTCACATTGTCATCATATTTTTTTACTCATAATTATAATGTGACTATCACTTGAGTGACTGATAATTTAATTATAGGTATGCCTCAGTCACATTTTGACTAGTTTTTTTTTTTTTACCTATAGTCACACAATAACTATCAATTATGAGTATTTTTTAACCACAATCACAATCCATCTATTAAGTGGGTGACTAATAATTTAGTCATTGTTGAGTTTCATTCATATTGTAAATGTGTTTTTTCTAACTTACAGTCACATAATGTCTATGATTTATATGTGTGTTTGACTGTATATTTTTTTAACTACAATTAAAATGTGATTATAAATGATTTCATACCTATACCAAAAATATCATACATGAATTAACATTTATTGTGTATTTAAAGTAAAAATATGTGTTTTTAAAGTGTGGTCCTAAGTTCAAATATGAGGGGAGTTAATGGACTAGAAAAATATATTTGGGTTTGAATAAAAAAAGAAATTGATCCTCCCACCTCCCCTGACAAATTCCCCTCCTCTGGCCCCACCTTGTCTCCCCTGCAAATTACATTTTTACCCTCTTCTTCAAAATCAATTATATATATGTATATGTATTAATATATAAATTAAATACTTATTTTATTTTATTAATTAATAATTTTAATTTTATAATTAATTTTTTTTTATAATTTTTTTTTACTCTTTATATATCTATTCTTTTTTATTTATTTAATAAATTTAATAAATTTCTTATTTATTTTATTTTATTTATTTTATGTTTATTTATTCATTTTTTTCATTTAATAAATATTTTTTATATTTATATTTTTTGATAGCCTATTCGGTTAATAAATCTCATATATTTTTTATACATTTTTTTTTAAAATTTTGAAAGTAGAGAAATTTGCTTTATTAAAGATTGTGTAACTTTTTATATTATTAATTGTACTATTCTTTTAAAATATATCTTTCTAAAATACATGAGAATATTTTTATTATACAAAAGTAGTGTTAAAAAAATTAATAAAGAATCACAAAAATTAAATGAATAAATGAACATAAAATAAATAATAATAAATACAAAATTTATAATATTTATTAAACAAATAAAATTGAATAAATATATAAATAGTAAAATATAAATTTAGCAAAAAAAATTAAAATAAAAAATTTAATAATAAAATAAAATAAGTATATTGTTATTTTTAAATTAATAATATTAGAGAGAGATTTGGGAAGGGGAGATTGTATTAAAGAATGAGAGATTTTTGTAATTTGGGGAGAGGGGACATGAGGAACATGTGTCAGAGGGGGTGGGAGGATAGTGCTCATAAAAAAATATTAGTCATGTGAATAATAATTTTTTTTAAAGATACGAGTAAGAGAGGAAAAAAATTTAGGTCAAATATCTTATTAGTTAAAAAATGATTAAAGAGGAATAAAATCTTAGAAATAAAGAGGAAACAAGTTTAGAAGTAATTTTTTTTTTTTAATAATAAGTGATCTAAATTAAGACTAAACAATAAATTTTTATTTTTTGAATTTTAATAATAATAAATACAATCCAAAACTGTTTATGATATCCAATAGTAGGATTCGCAATGGAACGAGATGGGATAGACACGATCCCAAGATAAAAAAATTTCATGATCCCTATATTTTTTGGGATAAAAAATTTTGTGCCATTCTATCACATATTTCGTTAAATCTCATGTATCATTTTCAAATTTAGAAAAAATAAATATATCCTAAATTTCATCCGGAACGGGACAGGAAAAATTATCTAACTCTCGAAAATTTTGGAATTGTAAGGATTATTGTGGAAAGTGATTAAATTACAATGATGTTTTATATATAACACAAGAAAAATATAAAAAGAGTCCAATTATGTTGGGCTACAGTTTGCAAATGTCATGGGGCTCAAGCTTAACGAAGCCCAGCAGTTTCTGTACATATTCATATCATTTTCACATTTCAATTTAAAACCCTCAGGGATTCCCGAACCAGAATCGGAACCGTCCGGTTCCTTCCGGTTGAGTTTCGGTTCCAAACCGGAACCATGCTCGAGTCTATTTGATGGGGCTATTTTTTTTTTGTTTTTTTTTATAGGGTATATAAAAAATATAAGACGTCAAAGATATAACATGCTACAATGCACAAGTTTGGAACTCAACTTTACAAGTTCAACATTACACATACTCTTAAAGAAACATCCATGTAGTGGGACTAATTTTGTATGATTAAATTTATATATTTAGTCTAAATATATAAATTGTGAATTTGTATGATTAAATTGCCATACACATTCATGTGTTCTCAAGGACTAATTTTGATAATTTTTCAATATTTTTGCAATTCATCTAACTCTATCAAATGATTTTAAACTTCTTTAAGAACTTTAGGGTGGCCCGAGCCACCTCAAGCTTGCAAGTGGTTTCGCTGCTAGGTAGAAGTTCAAGCTTAATTTATCTCCAAATGATTTTCTTCTATCGTTTTGGAGATAAATTAAGACTGTTTTAGGCAAATTCCTGACAAATTTGACAAATTTTTTATTCCAATATGGATGTTATGGGAGATGGTTAGTATTCTTATTCACATATTTTTAACTGAAAAAAAAAAAAGGAAATAAAGCCAATAACTATCTGAATGTTATGAATTAATTCAAGTATGGATGTTCATTTATAAATTCTTTTTCTCCTCACTAACAATCATTTATCTACCTATAACTTATAAGATATTATGATCCATGATTATCCATTTTATTAAGTTATTTATTTGATATTGTGATCGTATAACTATAATAGCTAGGAAAGCTTATCTCTTTATTTCTACACACTTAGAAATGAAAAAATGGCCCCGTTTGTTTGGCAGTAAAACGATTTGTGGAAAACGTTTTCCTCTTTTTGACGTTTGGGACACTTACGGAAAATTTTATCAATATAAACTATTTTCCAGTTAATGAAAAAGTTAAGTCATTTTCAGAAAAATGATTTCGGAATACAAATCCGTAAGTCATTTAATGAAATTTTTTTCATTTTGTCCAAAATTTTCATAGCTCACGTCAAGGAATGACAAAATTCAGACTTGGACTCGGATCTACATAGATCCAGATATGGATGTATTTTGTTGGATCCAGATCTGGGAAAAAATATATGGATTCAGATGCTGATATGATCGCGATATTATATATCTAACACGCAAGTGCAAGTATCACTCAAGTAATATAATGACTGAAGATCGGATGTCGAACCCACATAAACTTAATATTTATCTTATTAATATCAAGATTAACTTACTCAATAAACTAAACGTCAACAAAGGCATAAACTAAAGAGGAAAATTTGCTTAATAAATATAGTTTTTGTATGATAATTAAGAAATACGATTCTAAATGAAGTAGGAAATCTTGCCCACCAATGGATTTTGATAATGCTCATGATATGTTTAGTTATTACAAAGAATATGATAAATGGAAGAGTTTTCAGTTGTGCGGAGTAGTAGAAATGGGTGTGATGGAAATGTTAGATATGTGATATTTGTTTGTAGGAGAAGCGATTTTTCAAAAATGACATCGAGTAATATTTGAAGGCCCTAACCTAATTCAAAATTGGTTGGAATGCTAAATTTGTGGATGTGTGGATGAAGTTTGAAAATATAGGGCTTAAACTTTAGTTTTCGAGCACAACCATGAATTATTATCTCCATCAAAGTCCAAGTATTTCTGATAAAAAATTAGGAGGTTATACATAATATCATGCAATTACCTAATTATTACATTCTGTTGTTTATGATTCATATAGTGTTGCACAATTTGATGAAACTTGGCATCATATGCTTGTTCAAATTGATTTGGGTGATAATGAATGGCGTAATTGGTTATATGAGGAGAGACATCATTGGGTTCTATGTTTTCTAAAGAACAGTCTCTAGGCATACATGTCAACCATTCAAGGTAGTAAAAGTATTAATGTCTTATTTGATGGGTATGTTAACTTAAAACAACATTGATATAATCTGTTGAGCATTATTACCATGCTTTGCAGAGTCAAGTTGAAAAATAAGTTCAAGAAGATGTGAAGTCACTTTCATAACAACTTCCGTGTGTAACAAAAAATAAGATGGAGAAGCAAGTGTAAGATGTGTATACCATTTCAAAGTTCAAAAAATTTCAGATAGAGTTAATTAGAAAGATGTATTGTAAAATCGTCAACTCAATGAGATCAGAACATGAAGTAAGAGAATATGTGAAAGTCGGTGAGGGAAAAAAAACTTTCTTTAAAGATCATTTTGAAAAAGAGAAATGAGAAATCAGTTTTAGTTGTTCGAAATTTTAATTTAGAAGAATTCTTTGCAGGCATGCCATTACAATCATGACACGGAATGATGTAGAATTACTTCCAGAAAATATATCATTGGAAGATGGTGAAAAGATTTTCGGAGATGCCATAGTAGGATGAAAATGAGCTATAACATGTGAAGTTCCACAAATGAACAATTAAGATATGACAAAATATGTGTTAAGGTCGCAAACATGATTTCAAGAGATGTTGGAAATTCTAATTATGTTTTAGATTGGATTGAGAATATGTGAAAAAATTTACCCAAATAAATTTTGCTAACAAAATATTTGTTACTTCTGGAAAAAATTACAGTAACACAGTGGAAGTTATGAGACTAATTGAAAACATTTGTGATCCAGAAGTTACTCGTGCTAAAGGTCGTCCACGCAGTCGCAGGACACAGTCAATAAAATTTAATAAACCTAGAAAAAAGAAACAAAAGGTTTCAACATAAGTTAGGATAATTTTTTAAGTTAATTGTTATTACTAATTAATTGAAAGCCTTTATTCGTTCAAATTGATTTATAAGATGTACATATGAACGATCAATTAATTCTATTGAAATCCCAACACGAGAGCAACATGCAGATTGAACATGTTCGAACCACTTCACCATATATTCTTGCCAAGGCACCATATGTTAATATGGTATGTATATATGTTGTGTTTCTTATGCATATTCAATTTGTGAAATGATGGTCTGATTCATTTGTAATATACACCATACATTCATATTACATGATGTCTCTGTAATGACTGATTCATTTTGAGGATTTCAACAATTAGTACTCCAATATAAGGAATATGATAATATACGCGGGGTTCCAAGAACCAAAGACTCTCTGAAATGAAGATTTGTTGATAATATGTTGTGTCAACTTCACTTTGGTATTTTGTGTGCGTATGGCTCATCACTTATCACATTCGTTTTGGGTGAAGGGTGCTTTTTATTTTATAATATTGGGACCAAATTGTTACAAATGTTGTGTTGCTTGAGATATATGATAAGATTTTAGAGCTATATATATATATATGTTCATTAATCATTATATATATATATATATATATATTGTTGGCGGTGTAAAAAGACCTTATGACGTTTAAGCAGCACGGCAGGGGTAAAATGGGCAATTCCCATCTTGGCCGAAATCATTAAATGACGACCCGACCACATGAATAAGAGACCGATCACTTGATGATGGGCGACCGACCACTTTGGACCAGGTGACCGGGCACTATCAGTTCGGCCAACAACATCCTCAGTCAGAAGCCCATGATGACCGACCATGTCTAGACCGACCAGATGGCGAAGCATGCCCAGAAGATAAGACATCCTATTTCTACCGGGAAAAAGGACAAAATTATCCTACTATCACACGGAAACTGATAAATCAGTGTCCTGATAGGATAAATAAAGAAGAATCAGTTGCGGATTAGGAATCTTCATAGGAAAAGAAGATTGTTTCAACTGGGAATCCTTATGCTAGAAAGAGTCTGATTTCGCTGCCATTATAAATAGGAGGGTAGAGTGAGTGTAGGGGAGAGATCAGAATCAATATCAGAATCATTATTATCAGACTTGTAAAAAATAAGAAGCAGAGCTGAGAAGCGTGTTTGGGTAATAAAAGTATCATTCTTTTTTGTGCCCGTGGACGTAGGTCGGACCAATATCCGCCGAACCACGTTAAATCTCTTTGTCGATTGGCGTATTTATCTGTCTTTTGCTAAGTTTGCTTTTGGTCCCCCATAACCAAACAAATTCACTATTGAGTGAGGATTGTCTCGGGAGTAATATTCTCATATTGCCCTGAGACCAAAATCAGCCGTCAACAAACTTAGCAAAAGTGGGAAATCACTGACTTGCGCATTGTCCTATCATTGCTGCTTGAATACATGCATGGACTTGCAAAAAATAATAATAATAAATAAATGAAAATATTCAAGATTAAAAAATAATGCAATCCAAGTTGGCCCTTCTTAATTCCAACTACTAGCCTGTGATTCTCAAGTACATAACAATTGATACTCTCTGAAAGTAAGATTTCTACTACTTCAATATAGTGATGTGTTACACATCAAGATTATAGTTTAATTAGTTACAATTAGTTAGAAAAGATTAATCAAGTTAGTTAGTAATTAGTTACTCTTGTAAAACCATCACTTGGCTATAAAAGTTATACTAAGAATCCATTATCAAATAATAATCATTTTCAACAAAATAGCTCTCTCAAAGCTTTGGAGTGTTTGATTAGCTTCCACTCGAATTATTAGCTAATAATTGGAGATTTGTGGGTTTGTCTCGAATAAAACCTAACAATTGGTGCTTTTATTGAGAGATTCATCAATGGAGAAATCATTTGACGACTTCAACGAATCACTACGCAATATCAAAATGATACTACAAAATCTTATCACAAAATTAGATTTGGACGCTATTAAACCAACTTCTTTTGGGTCTACTCATGGCAAGAATGAAACTAATGCTTCAATATCAGTGGAGGCAACTCCCAGTCTAGTGAAGAGAATGACCAATATCCTTCAATCTTGGTTTCCAAGAGCTGACTCTGGGGAAGCTTTCCAAATCAGAAGCGACACAGCCATATCCAAATATCCATCCTTGATTTCAAGATTCGATTCTGGTAAGGGTTTCCATAATATAAACTGTCCAGCCACTTTCAACGATAAAAAAATCAACGACTTTGGCGATTTGAAAGACTTTACTGAGGACAAGATCGTCGGTGACAATAACAAGATTAGTATCACAAACAACAAGGGCAGAGAAGAGATCCAAAAGATGTTTCAATATGTTACTATCCCAGATCAATAACTACTTTCAGTGAAAGAAAATCAGCCTGGTGTACCGAATGAAATCCATGAAAGTACGCATGGCTACTTGAAAGATGTTGTTGAGTACAAAATTGGAGGACAGAAGAACATGATTCAAGACAAAACAAGACCCAATGACCAGATTGAAGAACATAGGAAGAAGGTAAGGATGAAAAGAATTGGTCCAATACAATTTAATTAGAGTCAGTAGCATGGCCACGACACCTTCAACAAACATTGGGCTTTGATTATCAATTAGGCGTTTCATTTTTTTCTTCATCAACTTGGAGCACAAAAATATTACCATGTGACTTTCAAAGGCATAAGCTTGAGAATTTCCTGAGAAAAGAAGAAATGACGGACGCGTGGAAGCTGTTCGACGAAATACCGAAGAAGAATACATTTCAAAATTTGGGTTCTTTATGGATTTTTTGTTATATAAGCTCTCAAGTTATTGAGTCATCGCCACATGTGGCGATTGTGGGGTTGTTGGGTGAATTGGTTACCGAGGATGGGCGCCAGTGTTCATGGGGAAGAGGAATGTTTGGGCGAGTCGGTAACGATTTGGAATCTGATGAGCTGTTTCCGGTTCCGGTCAAGTTTGGTGATTCTGGTAACTCGGATTATGAGAAGCTCAAGTTTGTGGGAGTTGCTGCTGGTGCTTATCATAGCCTTACACCAACAGATGATGGCTCAGTTTGGTGCTGGGTTTACAACAACTATAGCCAACTTGGTTTTAGCGGAGACAATTTCATGACACCTCGCATGATGGACCAGTTCCTCACATTAGGCTATCGTTATTCTTTGTTTGATGAGTCTTTGACAAACCATAAAGCATCGATAAAGAATTGTTCAGTCAAAGTTGGAGGAATGATGTCTCTGGCTATTGATGATATTGGAGCTCTGTGGATGTGGGGTAATTGCCCTCAGAAAAGCAGCAGCACTGAAAATGGTTTCTCTCTTGTAAGCAGTTTCACTCTTATTCCAGTATGGGATTTCCATGGTCACATTGTCGTTAAGTTGACTTGTGGAAATGAACATGTTAGTGTTGGAGAAACATATAAAGGTGAAGGTCTAGTATGCTACTCTTGGGGTAGTAATAGCTATGGCCAACTAGGTCTAGGAGATAGAGAGAGCAGGCTACGTCCCAAAATCCTAGAAATGTTTAATCAAGATTTGCCTTGGGCAGTTTATGAGGTAGCATGCGGCTCCTTCCAACAATGCTTGGTCAATATATGAGCATGGTGTTGCTTGGTGTTGTTGGGAACATTGTTGCAATTACTGTGCAGCCATGGTTAAGGGCAATGGCTACTCTTCAAGTTTCATACCCTGACTTCGACCTTGAGGACAAGGTCAGAAGACAATGTTACACATCAAGATTATAGTTTAGTTAGTTACAATTAGTTAGAAAAGATTAATCAAGTTAGTTAGTAATTAGTTACTCTTGTAAAATCATCACTTGGCTATAAAAGTTGTACTAAGAAGCATTATCAAATAAAAATCATTTTCAACAAAATAGCTCTCTCAAAGCTTTGAAGTGTTTGATTAGCTTCCACTCGAATTATTAGCTAACAATTGGAGATTTGTGGGTTTGTCTCGAATAAAACCTAACATGATGATATGCGAATGCAAATAAAATAGCATATTATCTCATATAAGCATGCATTGTCTGTAATTTAAACAAAATAACATATTATAAATATGATACATAATAATAGGAAAATAATTATTTCTGCCGCATATTTTTGAATGAGGCCAAGTTCTCAATTTCCTAATACATCCCTAATCAATTACTTGATTTCTCATAGTAAAACATCATTATTAAGTTCATTGCTCTTTCGATCTTCCACCCATTGATCATCGTCATTCCAGTAAAAGGCTAGACAAACTTTGCAATTCCAAAATTTTCGATTCGAACTCCTTGATGTACTTGAAGTCCCTAATTTTTGATAATCGTTGGTAATTGAGACAATGTCACCGTTCCAATGAATTTACACTTTTGCACTTTAATAACTGGCCGCAGAACCATAAACACCCGTCATCAAATAACAAGAACCTTAGAGCAAAACCCGATCAGAATCCTCTTTTTTTTTTCACAGAAAAAAAAAAAAAAGATTATAGCTTCCATAATCCTAACTTTCTTGCAAAACCATTAAATAGAAACAAAAATTAATAATAAAAGCGTAAAACGGAGAGAGAGAGAGAGAGAGAGGGAGAGGCTATAACAATTAACAAGGTTAGGTCAAAGAGGGTATTCCGGTCAACTTTGTCAATGTCAAGGTCCCAGGCCTTTGGATTCATCGTCCTTCTCGGCCTCAGCGAAAGTTATTTAAGCAGATTTGTAAACTTTTTTTTTTTTTTTTTTTGGAATGGGATTTAACTTTAATTACTTAAAAGATGTAAAGATATATGAAATATATGAAGGAAAAATCTCATTTCCAAATAAATAACAAACGAATATGCTAGAATAGTTTCCTTAATTAGCGCATGGACAATAACATTACTAAATCTAGAAGTACAGTTAAGTTTAATCTTCTAATTCTGCTAATCTCTCCTCAATATTTTTAATAATTCAAAAAACTTCAATCTTATTTCCCTCCCTATTAGAAATTCAACTGACGACATTTTGACAATCTAACTTTATCTAGACAAGATGACATTGGGCTTCCATTACTACGTCCAAACCAATAAATTAATAAAGGAAAACCCAAAAAAGAAAATTCAAGGCATATAAGAGTATTGAAAATAAATTACATTTATTTTATTATAATATCTTAATGTTGGTCTATTAATTTTGTAAATTGACACTACAACGTATCCGATTTGGCTTTTGCGAGGAAAATACGCGACAGAGGGTGGTGGGGAGCAAAAGCAGGTGTAAAAAACGTACCTTTTTGTGTATGCAAATGAAAGCGAAGCAGCAATCGTTTGTTTTTTTTTTAAATGATAAATACAAAGATTTCATAAATGTCGGTCTGCCCACTCAATTCCAATTTCAATTGAGCCACGTTCAACCACTTTTAGGGTTGGTAGTCGGTCGAGGGAGAAGGATCGAGATTTGTCAATTTTATTCTCTTTTCGATTGAGAATTAAGGATAAAAAAATCGTAAGTGATGACGAATCTCATATTGGGATTCAAAAATTTAGAAGGATCACTTGCATCTTAATTTTGTTAGATGTCTAATTCTAAATAATCGCCCAGCATATGAGTGTGTATTAATCAGTTTTAACCGATTAACCGAACTGTTTCGATCAAATATTTTATAATGGTTCAGTTATTGTGATTAAATCGGTTTTTTCAATTAAGATTTTTAATTTTTTCGGTTTTTTGGTTCGGTTAAGGTTATGATATTTGTATAACCGAACCGACCAATTAACCGATTGCAAACCATAATTTGACTTTATATATATTTTTAATTAAAACGAAATTAAAATTTTTACCCTATACCTCTACTAAGTGTAGCTATAAACTGTTTTTTGATAAGTTTAAATTTGTCTTCTGTTGTTAAACACATATATGTTTGTTTTTTTTTTTTTTTTATGAATTTAATTTGTATTAACTTGTTAATGTAGATTGTTATTAGTGGAGATTCTGGACTGCCGAATTAACCAAAGATGATCGAAAAATAATGATTAGGTTGGTTAATGGTTATGTGTTATCATATGATTAAATTAGTTGATCATTTATTTGACTAAATAATTTCGATTCAATTAAAAAATCAAGAATTAATCGACCTAACCGACCACTATACCCCTAGCCCCGCAAATGAAATTGAGAGGAGAGGCATGAAGGGAAGTGGGTGTGGCCAAAATGAGCCCTCATTTTTATACCAGTCAATGAAATCAAGAAAGCATGCACAATGAAACTCAGAAACTTTAAATCAAAACATCTTATTAACCATCTATTTTTTTTATTAATTTTTATGACATATTTAACAAATTTTCAAATTAAATTGAGCACTCTTAATGGCAATATAAAAAAATCACAGGAAAAAAAAAAGAATTGTTGATGATCTTGAAAATTTCGTTTGTGATCAAATTTATTTACAAAATACGACAAAATAATTATGTCTATAAATAATTTATTACTAAATATTTATTGACAGATTTTATATGTTATTCTTAAATTAGTAACAAATATGATTAATTTTATACTTATCTTAAAGTTAACGACAGTTAAGATGCGGCTATATCATCTGTAATTTATTACCAACATATTGATAAATCGTGCTATCGGTAATTTATTGATAAATTTAAAATTTACCGTTGAAAATTTTGATTGAAAACACTGTCCATAATGTTTTAATAATAGCATAATTAAAAGAAATTGTTAAAATATTTTAATAAAAAAAAAAAAAAATTTCTCCAGTCCACCATAAGTTAAGTAAAAATTCAAAAATGTTACAATATTTTTGATTTTATCATTTTTATACTTAATGTGATAAAAATATGTATTTTCCCACGTGAAATTACAAAAGGATATCATATTTCATCCGAAATTGTGGAAAAAAAATATCGACCTTTAAAATATGAAAATTTTCTCTTGTCCACCATAAGTTAAGTAAAAATTCGAAAATGTTACAATATTTTTGATTTATCATTTTTATATATGATATTATAAAAATATGTATTTTCCCACTTGAAATTACAAAAGAGTATCATATTTCATCCGAAATGATGAAAAATTTATCAGTTTCCACCTTTAAAATATGAAAATTAATAAACTTTTAGAAATCTATGTGAAAAAATAATAAAGTCAAAAAATTATAAAATTATAAAATTTAAAGTGGACCACCATACATAATTTTCCAAAAAAAAGAAAATTATTACCAAAATGATTGAATCCAATAATCTAGATTTAGGCCATGATCAATATAATTCCAAATTTTCAATTACCTCTTCCCCCTCTCTTTGCCAAAACTTTATCCTCTTCTCACCAGCTCACAATCTCTCTCAATTTCCATAAATTTCTCCAAACGAAGCCATGGAAAGGCTTCTATATTCATCTTCTCCAACTCATTTCACCAAAACCCATTTCAAGTTTTCACCTTTACGCCCTCGACTCGGCCCACTTGACCCACCAAAACTCGGTTTGTCCCGTTCATCACGCCCCGATTCCAAGCGAGTCGGCTCAGTTTCTTGCAAATACGAAAATCCATCTCAGGTTTCTCATCCTTCTTCATCAAAGTTGAATGATCCCCATTCTTTGACTCGATTTGACTCGTCGAATAAGTCAATATCCAGTTCGAATTTTCTGAAGCAGATCGTTAAAGTTGCTGTTGAGGGAAAAAAGGTAATTTTATGTAATGCTAAAGTTTTATTTTTGTTTGAGGGAGTTTTTTGTTTTTGGAAATGATCATGATTTTGAGTTATTTCTAGGTTTTATGCATTGGTTTCAATAAATTGAATGGGATATTTGTGTTGATCGATTTTAGGGTTGTTGAATTATGTGGTTTTGTAGTGAATTGGGTGTTGGAACAACTGGATTTGCGTGTAATGGGCTGTTTGGTTGGAAGGAAAAGGAAAATAATAGAAAATTTGGAGTCTTAAATTTATTAAAATTTTGTTCTTAACAACTCAGTTGAGATGGAAGCTGTAATGAAATTTGAAGTTGTAGAATTGGGCACTCACTGGTGTATATGATTCAGCAAATAGAGCTTAAATATGGTAGAAACTGAAATCCTTTTTAATTACTAAACAGATTGAACTTAGAAAGATTTGAAAATATGAGCCACTTTTTTATAATCATTGTAATCTTATGGCCATTTGGGTGATATTCAATAATTGTTAGAAGCCGTCGTAAGATAATAATTTTTGTTTGATATCATCCAAATTGTTTTTTTTTTTTTAAAGAAGCTCATACCATTTTATTGCGGTGTCTTTGTAATTGTGTAGTATAATTTGTAAATGGTGTAGGCGTTTAAGTATTTAACATCTTGTTTGTGAAGTAGAATTTTTGAATGGTGTAGCCTGTAGGCATTTTAACATAATGTTGTTATTGTTAGTATCAGAAATTGATGGATTCATGGATCTGTTCCAAGCTGCAATTAGAAACATTCATGCATTCGGACTTTAACGTTTGTAGCAGTGGCTAATTATTGCAACTCTTCTTGAGTTTGCATTCTCAAGTTGGAACGCTATGTAACTTATTTGGACAAAATGATGCAGAATCAAGATTCAAGATGAAGATTTGTTAGATTTGTAGGGTTTTGAAATTATTAAAATAATAATTGATTTCATTAAGTAGTTTTCTTAGTTTGGTAGATTTTACATTTCATGTTAGGAAGTAGATTTGCTAAGATTTTGAGTTTCTGCTCCGTTAAGGGTCTGGCCAATATCAACAGTGCCTTGTTTTTTGTTTTCAAACAGACTTGATGATTATTGAATGGAATAAGATGTTCTCCCCTTAATTTCTTATGTTGTTTCTTTCCTTTCTGTCTGATTCTTCTCCCATTTCTTCCGGTCTCTCTCCGGGTTCCTCTGTTATTTCTCTCCTACCCTCTATATTTGCCACCCTTTCTATATGGTTTCCTTGTGGGACACTCATCCTACGTAACAAAATTTACTAAACTTACCATTTTGTTTGCTTTATAGTTTAAATGCTATGCACCTTATGACCTTAACTTATTCGGGCAAAAGTTACAAAACTTACCATATTGTGTTCTTTTTCAGGCAATTGCAGCTGGAACACTTATAGCACTTTCTGCTTTTATTGTTTTCTTGATTCACCCAGTTTTTGCACCAGCTGCTTGTGCAACTTTTCAGACAGCAGCCAAAACTGGGAGTCCTGCTGCTGCTGCGGTTGGGAGAAGGTTGATTCGGACTGAATTATTAAGTAGTGCTTGGACTGGTTTCTTTGCTGGTTGCTTACACACCCTTTCAGGTCCTGACCACCTGGCTGCTTTGGCTCCACTCTCAATTGGCCGTACTCGAATGGAAAGTGCTGCTGTTGGAGCTCTTTGGGGCTGTGGCCATGATGCTGGTCAGGTTATCTTTGGGCTACTGTTTCTACTTCTAAAGGATAGGCTCCACATTGAAGTCATCCGGACTTGGGGCACAAGAGTGGTGGGATTAACACTGCTTGTCATTGGTGCTATGGGAATTAGAGAAGCTTCTGAAATCCCTACTCCATGTGTCGCCCTAGAAAATGGAGAGTGCGATGCTAGCGTATACGAAGAGGCACTTGAAAACCCTCCAGTTGGTAAGAAGAAGTTTGGTTTTGCAACATTTGCCACCGGAATTGTTCACGGATTGCAACCCGATGCGCTGATGATGGTCTTGCCTGCACTTGCTTTACCGTCTCGCTTGGCCGGTGCTGCCTTTCTCATCATGTTCTTACTTGGGACTGTAGTTGCAATGGGAAGCTATACAGTGTTTATAGGTTCGTGTAGTCAGGCTTTAAAGGATAGGATACCCAGAATTACTGAGAAACTCACCTGGGCATCTTCTCTTGTAGCGATTGCCCTCGGATTTGCTATTCTCATTAGCCAATTTTTTGGATATAGCCTGTACTGATCCATCTGACCTAAGTATCAATATTCGCATTTTTCAAGCTTCTCTTTAGCGTTTGGAAGATGTTAGAAAAGATTATTGAATTTGCCTACGACAAGAACACATTTTCGCAGCATCATATGTAAGCGAGAATCTGACATCTTGATCATCTTATTTCGCTTTTAAAGGCTGTAACTTACAAGGGAAACGTTCTGCTCTTGAGAAGTCTGTAATTCTTGACAATAGATATGGTGTTCAATTGGTTCTTGATCATTGCAATTTACTTTCTGCTTTTTTCCATTTCAACTCTTTATTTACACCTGCAAATTCCAGGTCACCGGCGAAGGCTGTAGAATTTCTTGTTTCCCAGAAGGGTAATGTTGGTAAATCAAAATCTTGCATACTCCTGGGAATGATCACAGTTTAGTTTCCGAGGAAAGCACAATCCTATTACAAAATTTGGCAAGCAAAATAAGTGGTTCTTGAACAAATCATTACCCCACACAAAAAGAAAAACGAAAAAACGAATCATCATTGAAAATTTCCTGGAACATAAGTTTGATCTCAACATTATCTATAATTGTTGAGTTGCCATTATGCAAATGTTGCTTTGTTACACTTTTTTTAAAAATTCTGCCGTCAAACCACCTCTTCTAGGCTTAAGCGGAGTAGGTACAACCTCCGGCTATCTCATACTCTTACAAAAAACACACTCTCTGTATTCAAACTCAAGACCTCAAGGTGAGATCCTAAACCTTATACTACCAAATCACGTTCCTTGGGACGTTACTTTGTTACACATGATTAAAGAAAAACCGTTGCTGAAGTGTGAAATGTGTATAATCCTTTACAGAAACTTCGAATCAAACTGAAATTAGTGAGATTCCATCTGCTACGCTCAACATATGTGCTTGAATGAGTAAGAATGCACACTTCAGCATGATCAATTGCAGATTCGCAATAGAAAAGGTTGATGAATAATACTAACACTTCTGCTTCTGCTGCTGTCTTCATCTGAAACAATGTAATCAATTTTAAAACAGTCAAGAAATAGGCCTCTAACCATTCACTTTGAACAAATGATTTGCTGATGGGTGAAGTTAAAATTCATGCAAGAATTTTGATCCCATTTCTGTTCTTCAACTCCCCAACTCTTATCTGTTGAAAATTGTATTCAAATTACTCTATTCCATTTAAAGAATGAGTTCAATTGTCCTATCATCAACCCATTGCAAAATTTGGGCTCGCCAATCAAATAAACACAACCCCTTTTAGCATAACTAGTGAACTCATTCAACTCGTGCATTTTTTTATAACAATCTTGGGTAAATTACTAGTGACAGGGAAAAATAATTTATTAGACTAAGTGACGTTGACAAAAGGGGTATCTAAAGTACAAACCAAACCAAATCAAATTAAACAAAATCTTTTTCCCATAAGATGGGACCGACTATATGAATTTTTTGACGTCATTATATTTTATCTGAGATCATTGATTCATCAAGTTCCGTAAAATTTAGATATTTTTTTTTATGATTTCTATCCATGTCAACTTATGTTTTCCCCTTTCTCGCCTCTTTACTTGACATATAGCAGCACTATTTCCTTCCATTTTCTCATTGGATCACTTAAAAATCTTTCATACTTGCTTCATTTTTAGCTCATCTTTCATAATCCACTCACACAGCCATCTATGCATCCAAATCACGTATGCAAAAAAACCATTTACACCATTTACAAAACAAGAGTTTATATACTGACTTTTCCATACATAAGGTAGCTTAAGAATTGAGTTCGAGTCTACCTGGATAACATTGACCACTTGCTTGATTGCCCATCCAAATAAACTCAAAAGAAACTAAAATGGAAAGAAACGAACCCAGTTGCACAGAATTCACTAAAACCTGAAGGATGAAATAATTCAGAGAATAATCAAAAATGAGAATCTTCATACACATTGGTCAGATTAAAACTAGTAACCCAATGAGAACTTACATCCCCCAAACTTTCATTCTGACTATCTGCAACAAGAAATAGGATCAAGTAAAGAACCTGCAGGGCAGAACAGTTGGATCAAGACACAAATACCAATAGCATTAGAAACCCACAAACAAAAAAAAAAAATCAACAAGGAAAATGACACGTGAAAGCTACACAAAGCCAAACGACAATAACCCATAAACACTCGGTTCCCATAATAGGCCTTGAAAAGCCAATTTGTGCTGTCTTTTACATCTTTATGACTTGTTTTGCCTGTCAAGAATGTACAGCAACAACAAAGATCCAGAAGAGTAGGTATATTTCCCAAAAATATAAACACCTGATTTCATTGAGACATTTCAAGTTACATGTGTTTCCAAGGACGTGGCTTGGTGGTGTAGAGTTCAGAATCAAGATCTTGGGTTCGAATCCAGAAAGTGTGTTTCTGGTAAAAATCTGTGACATATATCTGTCACCATGTCCAATACAGCTTCAAAGGTTGAAACTGAATGAAAAATAAGAAAACGGAATGAACAAAAACTAACTTAAGAATTGAGGGTTGCCGCAAGCTTATATTATTAGCCCAGTAACTATATTCGAATCCAGAAAGTGCGTTTCTTGTAAAAATCCGTGACACCTATCTGTCACCATGTCCAATACAGCTTCAAAGGTTGAAACTGAATGAAAAAGAAGAAAACTGAACGAACAAAAACTAACTTAAGAATTAGGATTGCCGCAAGCTTATATTGTTAGCCCAGTAACTATTCTGGGCCGAAGTGGGACATTTACTTTATTTGAAACCGAATTGAAAGACTTCCAACTTCACACAACAAAACACATACACCCAAAACTCAGTATAAGCAGCTCAATTAGGTTCAATGCTTAAAGTTATTGCACAATTTGATTGGATTTGCGAGCACACCAACCATCAATGGCATCACACACAAAGCTGCAACCGAATAAAAATCACATTACACTCCTACACAACAACATCAAAATCCCAAACTTTTGCAAATAACCATATTAACTAATGAAATAACATAAAATCTCACCAATTATATTTGGTATGTAAAGGTATAAAGATCATTTTCTGAACCTTGGTGTTGCTTTTTTCGAAGTGTTAGCCATTGAAGCAACTGATAATCACTCTTACAACTCATGTCTTGTCAAATCGAGTTCCTAGTGAGAGTGGCTTGGTGGTGTAAGGTTCAATATCTCACATTGAAGTCCTTGATTCGAATTCATGGAGTGCGTTTCTTATAAGAGTCTGAGACAACTGGAGATTTTACCTATTTCGTTTAAGCCCGAAATATATGATTTGGCGGCAGGATTTCGAACGATTCCAAAAAAAAAAAAAATTAGTCAAATTGAATAATCACCCAAAACTCATGTGTGTCTTAATACATAGGCTTGAATCAATTAAATTATTCATTTTAAATAAAATTACAGTTATACACTTAATTACAAGTAATGAATAAGAATTTACAATTAAATCGTATAACTTTGTCTTTATATTGCTTTCCTATAAACTAATCAAACTCATTAGGGTATGATTATTTAACTTAAATTTATACATCAAAATTTATGTTATTGATGTACTCCAATATAATGGTCGATAAATTGACATTATTAAATCTAATTTGACTTTAAATATTTACTATTGGATTCACTTAAAAAATTAATAAATTTTTTAAAGTCTAGACTCTTTATGATAGATATAAGTGTTGTAATGTCAATCTCAAAAAGAATAAAAATCAAAATAAAATAAAAGACTTAATATAGAGAATCATCCAACATTAGTGTAAAATTAGTGTGGATTCAATTTTTTTCCCAAATATTTAAAAA
Source organism: Zanthoxylum bungeanum (assembly GCA_019454045.1). Lineage (NCBI taxonomy): Eukaryota > Viridiplantae > Streptophyta > Magnoliopsida > Sapindales > Rutaceae > Zanthoxylum > Zanthoxylum bungeanum. The sequence continues at coordinate 239 of SKCR01002758.1, read as the reverse complement.
TTGTAATTCATCTAAACGATCAAGTAGAATTTTGATTATAAACATTATTATATTAAAATTGTAATGGAATATTATTTTAATAGACGTCCAATGAAGATTGAAGAGAGTGAAAAGTAAGATGAGAACGAAACGGATATGATGTGAGATGTTAATATTTATATCTGTCTTCTTCAATCAATATATATATAAATTATATTCTTATCCGTCTCTAAAATACTGGACCTCATAAATTTCATACG
>SKCR01002757.1:0-49855 GCA_019454045.1 Zanthoxylum bungeanum | reverse complement strand
GGATAGTCTGACGACCGAATTTACTGCCAACATATCCGGGGATCTCATTGGTCGCTTCCCGAAGATTCACCGATGACGTATGACTCGCACTTTTATTAATCTGGGATTAATTAGATGAGAGAGAAAATTAATCTGGGATTAATGCGGAGATATTTTATCTGGGATAAAATATCAATTAAAGAGAGATAATGATTAATTTGGAATTAATCGATAAAAATATATATTCGATATATTATACGAAATTGGATTTCGACGCGGAATTAAAATTAGATTTTAATTCTGGTGAACGAATTCATTTAGAATTAATTTGTTAGCGACGTGAATAGTAATTATGCTAGGCTTGATTATTTAATTAAATTAGATTTAATTACGTCGCAACGGAAAATTTGTTAATTTGGAATTAGCGAACCCGAGCCCGGGATTGTTTGCGAGCACATCCGCATTTCGAATTTGACTGCGACACGCAAGTCAAATCAAGCGTCAAATCGCTAGTCGGATCTAGCGTCACATCATCAGTCGATCAAGTGATAGATGTCTTTCACTTTGAGTGATTGACACCAGTCACTATTCATTGATTGATGTAAGTTGATGGAAAACATTTGATGGCTTGAAAGACATTTAACATTATTTTATTAATGATATTTGACTTTCAAATTAAGTGTATTAGATACAATTTTCCACCAACACAACACATCTCTCCTCTCTTTTCTCTTCATCTCTCTCACGCCCATGGAGGGGCTGCTCTTTACTCGTTTGCTGAGAACCAAGAAGGGAAGCAAAGTGTGGTGTTTTTGTGGCAAAAACATCAAGAGCTAGCACTCCGAGAGACATACGAAGGTGATAGGGAAGTCCACCCATGAGCTTGGAATCATTTCACCAAAGCTTGGAGCTTGGAGGAGGACCAAAAAGTCGAAAATGAGGACAACCAAAAAGCTCACTGCCGAGAGGACCAAAGGGCAAAAAATAAATTTTTGTTGTCCACCGCGTCGCTCAACCGATCGATGTAAGTATTCCGCAACTTCCTCGATTTGTATTCACACTTATTTCTTGCTTGTTATTCGATCCTCGGGACCGTAGAACTCCAACAATGGTATCAGAGCGGAGTAAAAGCTTGAAATTTGACTTATGGTTAAAATTTGGGTAAAATGAATTTGAGCATGATTTAATGAAATTGGATGATTTAGTATGCTTGAATGTGTTTTAATTGAGGATTGATTGGATCAATATGATGAATAATTGTTTGGAACAAATTTCCCCAAATTTCTTGGCTTGGCCGAATGGTACCCTAAATTGTGGTCTTGGTGATTTTTGTTTTTTGATTCATTGGATGCCTTGAAAAACAATTGGGAATGATGATTTAATGTTTAATTGGATTCAATTGTATTGGATATAAAATTGGACATATAAATCCCCATTGCCGAGAACACTTTGAGCATGTTTGGGTTTGATTTTTTGATCAAAATGTGTTGGACACTAATTAATGTAATTGAGCAGGATTAGTTGTGTGAATTAATGATTTGGAAATATTGATTTATGTAATTAATTATGCTATACACTTTATTTATGTAATTAAATTGTAAAATTGGGTTTTTGTAATTTAATTATATTGGGTCTATTTTAGAAATTGGGTTTGTAAAGTTGTTATTGTTGGACAATTATGACCCATAGCGTCACTATTTGTACAGATCATGGTGTTGTTGTACAAATTAACTATGTGACAAATGAGATTGCTCTCTTATCATTTGTGATTAGATCACCAAGATGTATAAATGATAGGAGGTCCTTATGATTTGTTCCTAGATTGAGAATGATATGAGACAGTATCAGTCCACAAAGGATAAATCATTAAATATCCCTAGTCAGAGTATTATCGAGATTGGACATCGATAAATGCGTAAGAGACTAGTATTACACTTGTGCGCGTTATGAGGGTATAACAGCATAGTTCTCATATATTTGGGTATAGGATACTCATGCAAGTGTAATAGGAGGTTTTGTTTTACCGATGGTACAGGAAACAGCTTCGCTCTAGAAAGACCCCCTCAGAATTCCATTGTAGTATGATTATGTGTCTATGAAAGTTCGAAATCAGGGTAGGTGTATTTGGTCTTAACATGAGACTTGCACCGCTAATACTTGCGAAAATCAATAAACTTTGGTTTTGGTTGTCCAGGGCTTTAACAAGTTCTGTGTACGCCTCTGCTGGGTATATTGAGAATCGTAGTGTGTTGGGTGTGATGTCAAGACGGAAGTATCACTTCAGTCATATGGAGATGATGGTCACGTAGGATACGATACTGGTTCTCTTATGTACTGCAGTCATCGGGATAAAATGACAAGGTCAGGTTTATCCGATTATAGAGACTAGTTACCAGACATCCGACATGTGCTTCGTACGGTGCAGACACAATTCCAGCCCCAGGCCTAGCACGTGATCATTCGATACTGGATGGAAATACGCAATACTACGTATACTATGCCTGATATAGATCGCTTATTCCTGTAAGCATGTTTTTGTAGAATTGGGTAGGCATGGCGCTTTGCAAGAAGCCAACATTGTCTTGTAAATCGGTACAAACGTAGTACTAGGTACTTACATGTTCGGATAGTCCGACGACCGAATTTACTACCAACATATCCGGGGATCTCATGGGTCGCTTCCCGAAGATTCACCAATGAAGTATGACTCACACTTTAATTAATCTGTGATTAATTACGGAGATATTTTATCTGGGATAAAATATCAATTAAAGAGAGATAACGATTAATTTGGAATTAATCGATAAATTAATATATTCGATATATTAAACGAAATTGGATTTCGACACAGAATTAAAATTAGATTTTAATTCGTGCGAACGTGTTAATTTAGAATTAATTCGTTAGCGATGTGAATAGTGATTTCGCTAGGCGTAATTATTTATTTGCGTCGCAACGGAAAATTCGTTAATTTGGAATTAGCGAACCCGAGCCCGTGAATTTTTACGAGTGCATTCGCATTTCAAATTAAAAGCACGGCACGCAAGTCAAATCAAGCGTCAAATCGCTAGTCACATCAAGCGTCAAATCATGTCACTTTGAGTGATGTGACAATTGATTGATTGATTGATTGATGTAGTGGTTGGCATTTATGGCTTTAATTGTTTGACTTTTGAAAGCCAAATAACACACTCTCTCTCTCTCACGCCCTTTGGGCTGTTCTTGTTCTTCTTCATTGGTTTGCCAAAATCGTGAGCCATAGAGGAAGCAAATGATGATTTTGTTACAAAATCAAGGTGCTAGCACACACATTGAGTTATCCTAAGGTGATAGGGAAGTAATTTCGTGAGCTTGGAACCCATTTTGTAAGCTTGGAGCTTGAAGATTTCTTGGAGGACAAAGCCGAATTTGGAGGACATCAAAACCAGTCCACTGCCGAGCTTCATGGAGGAGGGCATAACGATTTTTGTTGTCTAACACATCGTTCAACCGATCATTGTGAGTATTCTGCAACTCCGTGATGTATTCGCATGTTTATTTTCATTGCTTGAAATGATCTTGGGATGCTTAGAAAATTCCAACAATGGTATCAGAGCAAGGTTGAGTATGAAAATGATTTAGGGCTTAAAATTGGGTAAAATGAATTTGAGCATGATTTAATGAAATTGGATGATTTAGTATGCTTAAATGTTGTTGAATTGAAGTTTGATTTGATAAATTTCAAGAAATTTTGTTTGGAACAATTTTCCCCAATTTTGATTTGTTGGCCGAATACATTGGTGCCCTAAATCTTGGTAATTTTTGCTTCGTTGATCATTGGATGACTTGAAACAATTGGGAAATGTTGATTTAATGTCGATTGTGGATTTAATTCGATTGAAACCGAATCGGACACAAATTGCCCAAATTGCCAAGAATGATATAGCATTGTAATTGAGTTTGATTTTTGTTAAAATGTATTGGACATTTTTTTAATGTTAATACGCATGATTAATTAGGCTAATTGGTGTTTAGAAATGTTAATTGCGTAATTAATTGTGTAATACACTTTAGGTAATTAAATGTGAAATTGGATTTTGTAATTTATTGAATTGGGCTATTTTGGAAATTGGGCTTGTAATGTTGTAAATGGGCTTATTGGGCTTGGTTGTACCAAGTTAGGTTTAGGCAAATTGGTTGGATCCAATTGGGCCCAAAACCGCTATCATAAAGCCCAAATGCGACTAATGGACCTTTAAAATTTAATTGGGCCTAATGGGCCTAAATTGATTTCTAGGCGTATAGGGTTACTCCTTGATTGGACTTTGGTTATTGGGTTTGACCCGAGTTGACCAAAAGTCCACGCCTTAAAGAAATTAATTAAAAGCCCATTGGACTTTAGTTAAATTGACGTTGGACGTTAATCGGGCTTTGAGACCCGTAACGATTAAATTTGGAATTTAAAGTCTTATAAGGTTTATTAATAAAATGTAGTATTTAATTTGGAATTAAATAGTGAATTATATTAAATGCAAATGAATTGGATTTAATTTTGTAGTTTAATTTAATTCGAGAATTCGTACTTTGAGTACTTATTCGCAAAACGAGTTTGACTCGCGCAAAATCAAATCGTTGTTTGAACATTGGATGGTCACTAATTATCAGATTAATTAATTTGATTAGATTGATTGATAACATGCTTGTGTGAATACATGGTTGTGATGCATGAATAATGTATATCGGATGGATATTAGATGGGTGGGGCAATTTTAGAAATTGTTGAAATAAATTTGGAATTATTAATTGGACCTGCGTTTCTAGCCTTATTACCTCTCTATTCTTTGTATTTTTTCTCACCTATTCCCTCAATGTAAATGAGGTTTCTTTAGAAGTGTAATGTAACGGGTAGAAGCAAATACTTGTGCTAGCGGGAGAGAGGAAATAGAGAGATTTGATCTAGGATCAATGTGTAAAGTATCCATCCGCATATCATTATTATTTATTTATACGCGCTTATTATGTGTTAGAATGCATGTTTAAGGGTGTATGATGATAAGACCTAACAAAGATAATAAATTGGTTTCCAATTTGCACTCGAAAAAACCCTCGCAAAATATTAAGCGTTTTTCCTTCCATTGAGTGATTCTTACTCAAGATCCGAGCCTGGCATTGGCTTATTGTCCAAAGTCAAGGCCTTTGTCCGTCGAGGATGTGTTTGAATCATGAGAGCTTTGTTCCATATTGGTGTCTTGTCCAAGTTGTTTTTGTTGGCCAAGTCAAGACCATTTCTTGTCCATCGACATTTATTACGAAGCTTTCCATGGTCAATGGGTCACGCTTAACTGCGATCACAAATTTGTTGTGCCAAAGCCAAGGCTTAGTTGATTCAGAGGAAAAAGGTTAGGCAAATATTGGATATTATTGGCATATATAAGATATATGTTTCGGACTTGGAGTTCCCCCTACGATCTAGGAATGGATTGGATTCCAATTGATCTTAGAGATCTACCTAGTTAATATCATACAATTTGTTGCCAAAGTCAAGATTGTGTGATATTTAACGGATCTAGCCCACTAGGAAACACGTTTCCCGAGTAATCGACAGAGCGTTAGAGGCTCGCCACAAAATAGTGGGAGGCAAGAATTGAATTGCAATATCCTATAATTACTTGCCATATGCGCTCAAACAAATATACATTCGTCAAATTCAATTAAAATGTTAGTTGGACTAATATTTAAATGTTGTTTTTGTTGGAAATCTAATAACCATGTCCCAAGATCAAAAACAAGCAAAATATATATAAGAATGAACTAGATTGAAGTAATGGCGGAAACAATACTCACAAAAACCAAATGTGGATGCAATGGATGAAGCAAAATTGCTCCTTTGTGCAGTGGGGAATTCGGCCAAGCAGTAAAGAGAAGCTCCAAGCTTAGTTTGATCCTTCCAAGCTCTAAGATGAGTTTCACCATGATCCCTTGTATGTTGATGTTGCTAGCCAAACTTGTGTGTTAGAGTTCCAAACAAGCACACTTTCTTCTTGTCTTGCCACAAAACAAATGAAGAAAATTGGAGAGAGTTTGTGTGCTCACTGTTTCGGTAATTAGAGAGGGAGAGGAGGATATGATTTTTGTCTCAAAAATCAATTTATATTATGTCATAATTATATTAAATAATAATATAAATATAACACAAACCATGCAAAGACTTAGAGTGTCTAACACTCAATTTCCATGCATTACCTTTGAGTGCTTTGTACACTATCTTCATGCATTGCATCTTGATTAAATAATGCAAATAATGACAAGTGTCATGTGGGCCCCACACGTTTCCAAATGAAAGTGGGCCCACGTGCACTCACGCGTTCGGGTTCGATATTTCCGAAATATCGAGCTTACGTCGCGACGTTAATTAAATCGAATTTAAATAAATAATTGCGCCTAGCGAAATTATTATTTACGTCGCTAACGAATTAATTCTAAATTAATTCGTTTGCCCGAATTAAAATCTAATTTCAATTTCGCGTCGAAATCGAATTCCGTTTATTATATCGAATATAATAATTTTACGATTAATTCTAAATTAATCGTTCTCTCTCTTTATACAGTACTTTATCCAAGATAAAGTCTCTCCGTAATTAATCCAAGATTAATCGAGTTTGAATCATACGTCATCGGTGAATCTTCGGGAAGCGACCCAAGAGACCTCTAGATATGTTGGCAGTAAATCCGGTTGTCGAACTATCCGAACACGTACGTACCAAGTACTACGTTTTTACCGATTTACAAGACAAGGTTAGCCTCTAGCAAAACGCCATGCCTACCCAATTCTCTAGAAATATTCTTACTGGAATATTAGATCTATAACAGGCGTAGTATACCGTAGTATAGTGTATATCGAACCAGTATCGGATGATCACATGTAAGGCCTGGGGCTGGATATGTGTCTGCCCCGTACGATACACATATCGGACATCAAGCAACCAGTCTCTTTGAATCGGATAATCCTGACCTAGTCATATTATCCCGATGGTTGCAACCATTATAGAGTACTAGTTCTGAATCCCTCGCGATCATCATCTCCATATGTCTGAAGTGATACTTCCATCTTGACATCACATCCAATACACTACGATTCTCGATAAACCCAGAAGAGATGTACACAGAACCCGTTAAAGCCCTGGACCACCAAAACTAAAGTTTACCGATCGTCGTAAGTACTAGCGATGCAAGTCTCAGGTTAAGATCATATGCACCTACCCTGAAGCGGACTCCCATAGACACGCAGACATACTACCAATGGGATTCCGCGGGGTCTATCCAGAGCGAAGCTGTTTTCCGTACCATCGGTAAAACACAACCTCCTACCGCACTTGCATAAGTATCCTATACTTAAATATATGAGAACTATGCCGTTGTGCCCTCACAACATGCACGAGTGCAGTACTAGTCTATTCCGCATTATCGATGTCCAATCTCGATAATACTACGACTAGGGATATTTAATGATTAAACCTTTATGGATTGATACTGTCTCATATCATCACAATCCGGAACTAATCATAGGGACTTTTACCATTTATATTTCTAAGTAAATAAATTACAAAACGGTAAAAGGCAATTTCATTACTACATAGTTAATTTTGTACAATAATACAATATCATTTACAAAATAGTGACGCTATGGGTCATTACTGTCTAACAATCTCCCACTTGGCCTATAGCCAGTCACTCAAGCATCTAATACCTGAACTATGTACATGTCGCTCAAACTTTTCCCGAGGAATAGCCTTCGTCAGCGGATCTGCAATATTATCCTCTGATGCGATCTTCTCGATCTTCACATCGCCACGATGTATGATCTCTCGAATCAGATGGAATCGTCGAAGAACATGTTTGGATCGTTGATGAGACCTTGGTTCCTTAGCCTGTGCTATAGCCCCGCTATTGTCACAATACAATGGAACGGGCTCAGCTGCTAACGGAACTACTCCTAATCCAATTAGGAATTTACGGATCCAAACTGCCTCTTTTGCTGCTTCAGCTGCTGCAATGTACTCCGCTTCAGTTGTTGAATCGGCAACAGTATCTTGCTTGGAAGATTTCCAGCTCACTGCTCCGTTATTCAAGCAAAATATGTACCCGGTTTGCGACTTAAAGTCGTCTCTGTCGGTTTGGAAACTTGCATCGGTATACCCAGATACCTCAAGTTCTCCATCTCCATAGATTAAGAAAACATCCTTAGTTCTCTTAAGATACCTAAGGATACTCTTAACCGCCATCCATGATCCTGTCCTGGATCGGCCTGATATCGACTACACATGCTCAAAGCATAGGACACATCAGGTCGTGTACATATCATGGCATACATGATCGATCCGACTGCCGAGGCGAACGGAGTCCGACTCATGTTGTCTCTCTCATCTTGTGTTTTGGACACATGTCCCTAGATAGATAGACGCCATGTGATGTTGGCAACAGTCCCCTCTTGGACTGATCCATGTTGAATCTCTTCAACACTTTATCAATATATGTACTCTGGGAGAGTCCAAGTAGCTTTCTAGATCTATCCCGGTAGATCTTTATTCCTAGAATAAAAGCTGCTTCTCCCAGATCTTTCATGGAGAATTTCAATGAAAGCCAAGCTTTCACCGACGTTAACATGGGAATGTCATTGCCTATAAGCAATACATCGTCGACATAAAGGACAATAAAAGTCAGTGCACTCCCACTAACCTTCTTATATACACAAGGATCATCTACGTTTTGAATGAAATCATATTCTTTTATGACCTCATCAAAACGTTGGTTCCATGACCTCGATGCTTGCTTCAGTCCATAAATGGACCGATTTAACTTACAAACCTTGTTTGCAAGTCTTGGTGCGATAAAACCGTCAGGTTGTTGCATATAAACATCCTCCAACAGGTTTCCGTTAAGGAAAGCGGTTTTAACGTCCATCTGCCATATTTCGTAATCGTAATATGCAGCTATTGCAAGCATTATCCGAATGGATTTAATCATGGCAACGGGTGAGAAAGTTTCGTCATAATCAACTCCAAGTTGTTGACGATACCCCTTCGCTACAGCCTAGCTTTGTACGTTTGAACGTTGCCATCCATGTCTGTCTTCTTCTTGAAGACCCATTTGCATCCAATAGGCTTTACGCCTTCTGGTGCATCAACCAGTGTCCAAACTTGGTTGGTATACATGGAATCCATTTCGGCCTTCATGGCCTCTTGCCATAAAGTGGATTCGATACCCTGTATCGCTTCCTCATACGTAGCCGGTTCAGTATCCTCAATAAGATTAATATCTACATGAGGTGAGATCAGGAATCCATACCTCTCAGGTATTACCCTGACTCTCTCCGACCTACGTGGTCCTTGTGTAATTGAAGATTGTGGTTCAGTCTCATCCTGGATGGACTGTTCATGTTCCGTTCTAGATTCAATGCCAGGAACAGTATCACTACGACTTTCATCGAGTTCTACTTTCCTCCCACTAACCACTGCATTTAGGAATTCCTTCTCAAGGAAAACCGCATGTAGAGCAACAAATACTTTGTTCTCTTTTGGGTTATAGAAGTAATATCCTTTGGTTTCCTTAGGATATCCAACAAATAGGCATTTATCTGATTTGGGTTCAAGTTTGGTACCTTCCAAACGTTTGACGTATGCCCAGCAACCCCAAATCTTCAGGAATGAGAAACCTGGTTTCTTTCCTGTCCATATCTCATACGGAGTCTGTTCAACAGACTTTGACGGAACCCTATTCAAAATAAGAATTGCACTTTCTAATGCATGTCCCCAGAAGGATATAGGTAGCTCAGTGCGACTCATCATCGACCTTACCATGTCAAGCAAGGTACGGTTTCTCCGTTCAGACACACCATTTAATTGTGGTGTTCCAGGAGGAGTCCATTGTGAAAGAATACCATATTCTTTCAAGTAATCTTGAAACTCATTACTTAAGTATTCGCCACCACGGTCCGACCGTAATGTTTTAATACTCTTGCCTGTTTGTTTTTCAACTTCGTGTCGAAACTCTTTGAATTTCTCAAAAGTTTCCGACTTGTGCATCATTAGATACACATAACCATAACGTGATGCATCATCCGTAAAGGTTACGAAGTATCGATATCCACCTCTAGCCTGGCTAGACATGGGCCCACAAACGTCACTATGAACGAGGGCTAACAGTTCAGTGGCGCGTTCACCTTTACCACTAAAAGGTGATTTAGGCATTTTGCCTAATAAACAAGATTCGCAGACGTCATATGAATTTGGATCAAATCCGTCCAAGTACCCACTCTTCGAAAGTGTGGATATGCGAGTCTTGTTGATGTGTCCCAGACGACAATGCCACAAATAAGTTTCTTCTTTTGGATTACTCATTTTGAGCCTTTTGTTTGTTATTTTACATTTTGGAGATTCATTTATATTCAAAATATAAAGACCATTATTTGCATCAGCACTGCAAATTTCTGCATCATTCATATATAAATAACACCTGGTGTTTTTAAATACAAAAGTGTCCACACTGGGTTAACAAAGATACAGAAATAATATTCTTAGTTAAACTAGGAACATAATAACAGTCAAAAGTTTAAGTACATGCCCCGAGGGCAGTTCCAAAACAAAAGTGCCTACGGCCAAAACAGCAACAGAAGTTCCATTTCCAACTCGTAGATCAATCTCCCCCGAAGCCAGTCTCCTGCTATCATGCAGATCCTGCACATCAGTACAAATATGAGAACCACAGCCAGAATCAAAAATCCAATTTTTATTAAGACGAAGTAGTCATATTTATCTCAATAACAAACATACCTGAGGCCGGTGCCTTGCCCGCCTGTATGTCCTCCTTATGTCCCTTGTTCATGCGGCAGTCACGCTTCCAGTGACCTTCTTGCCGCATTTCAGGCAAACATCTTGAGACTTGTCCCTTGGCTTCCCAGAAGCCTTTGTTGACTTGGCCTTGCCTTTGTTCTTATGCTTCTTCTTCTTAACACCCCCAGTTGCCTTGAGCCCAGCTTTCGGCGTTTGAGATGTTGTTGCAAAGTGCGCCTCGCGCTTGTTGCCTTTCAGAAGTTCTTTCTCTGACTCCTTGAGAATCGACAACAACTCTCCAAGAGTGTCATCCGAATTCATCAGTTTGTAGTTGATGACAATCTGTTTCCAAGTATCGGGTAGTGACTGTAGAAGTACATCTATAGCCAGCTCAGACTCCAAGACTATACCCATACAAGAGTTCATCAATATCGGCTATCATTTGAGTCCCATGGACCTCAACAGAACTACCATCAGTCATACGGGTGCGAAAGATTCTCTTCACCAACTCGTACCTCGCCATCCGCTTATTAGTGCGGTGAAGATCTTGCAATCTTGCCATCATATTATAAGGATCCAAGTCCCTATTTTGGCGACGAAAGTGTTGAGTCATTGAAGCAAGCATGATCGACTGAGCCGTGTCACAATCATCACTGTGAGTTTTCCATAACTCCAGCTCAAGTGGCTCAGTGGGCTTAGGCCCGAGAGGTCTCTGAATCGTATACAGTATCCTCTCCGCCCCAAGGACTATCCTTAGGTTCATTTCCCAATCAGCAAAGTTTGTCCCCTTAAAGACATTGTCACCCATGATGATGTCACGGACATTTACCTTGCTAGCCATCTTAACTACGATAGTCCAACTATCTAGTTAACGATAAAATGGGTACAGTCAAACTGTTACAAGAAAAATAACATTTTATTAGTCCAACTAATGTTAAAAATTGACGAATAAATTTTGTAAGCGCGTAAAGCTAAGTATCTGAATGAAATTGCAAACTCAATACTAGCCTCCCACTATTTTCTACAAGTCTCTAACCCTCTGTTGAGTACTCGGGAAATCCAATTTCCTAGTGGGCTAGGATCCCGTTAAATAACACACAACCTTGACTTTGGCCAACAAGTTGTATGATATTTAACTAGGTAGATCTCGAAGATCAATTGGATCCCATCCAATTCCTAGATCCGGTAGGTGGACATCCAAGTCCGAAACATATATATCTAATACATACGTCAATGTATCCAATACATTTTCCTAACCATTTCCTCTGAATCAACTAAGCCTTGGCTTTGGCACAACAAACCTAATGATTCCAGTTAAGCGGGACCCATTGACAAGGAAAGTTTCGTAATCAATGTCGATGGACAAGAAGTGATCTTGACTTTGGCCAACAAATCACAACTTGGACAGGACACCGATGTGTAACAAAACTCTCATGATTCAAACACATCCTCAATTGACAAAGGTCTTGACTTTGGCCAACAAACCAATGCCAATTTCGGATCTTGAGAAAGAATCATTCAACGGAAGGAAAATCGCTTAATATTGTTTGAGGGATTTTTCGCGTAATTGGCAACCAATTAATTTATCTTTGTTAGGTCTCATCATCATACACCCTTAAGCATGCTTCTAAAACATCATAAAGTGCATAAAGTAAAGTAATAGTGATATACGGATGGATATATAAACAACTTGTTCCTAGAACAAATCACTCCCTTTCCTCTCCCCGCTAGCACTATTCTACTTCTACCCAATTACATAATACAATAAGAGAAACCTCATTTACATTGAGGGGAATTAGGTGAGAAGAGAATACATAGAGATAAAGAGATAAGGCTGGACACGCAGGTCCAATTTATAAATTCCAAATTTACAATAATTTCTAAAATTACCCTTCCCTTCTAATATCCATCCGATATGCACTATTCATACAACACATCCACATTCATTCATTCATTCAAGGCATGTTATACAACCAATCAAATCCAATTAATTAGTCATATTTAGGTGACAATACAATGTTCAAACAATTGTTTGCATTTGCGCGAGTCCAACTCGTTTTGAGAATAAATACATATTGTATGAATTCAAGAATTATATCGAACTACTCGTTAAATCCAATTTAAGTCGTATTCAATACTAATCCTATTATTTAATTCTAAATTAAATATATACACTTTTATTGTGCTTTTATAACTTAGATTCCAAATCTAGTTCTATTGGGTCTCAAAGCCCAACTAACATCTAATGTCCGTTTAATTAAAGTCCGATGGGCTTTCTATTGATTTCATTAGGCTTGGGCCTTGGTCAATGTGGGTCAAACCCAATTTCCAAGCCCAATAAGGAATCACCCTCATTTGCCATAAAACCAATATCAAGCCCATAAGGCCCAATTAAACATAAAAGCCCATTTATTACATTTGGACTTAAATGGTGTGATTTAGGCCCATTTTGGATCCAATCCAAATGGTCCAAATCTACTTGGCCCAACCAAGCCCATTTATGACCAAATATAATAGTTTTAGGCCCAATTCCAATTTAAGCCCAATTAACTAAATTTTAAAATTCCAAATTTTATAACTTAATTAATTAAAGTGTATGTTCATGATTAATCCTTTAAATCAATATTCCAAAATATCAAATTAATCTATTAATCATATTTTTATCTTAAATACATGTCCAACATTATTTAATCAAAAAATCAAGTCCCTAATCATCATCAAGCATTCGGCCAAGGTGATTAATATGGTTCCGATTTCGTTTTCAATCCAATCAAGTCACAAATGATCATCTCCATATTATTTCAAGTCATCCAATGTCTTAAAATTAAAAAATCATCTAGTCCTCATGCTTGCATGTATTCGGCCAAGCCACTTTGGGGTTGGAAAAATTAATCCAATTTATTTTCCATGAAATTGATGATGTATAATCCATTTAACATACATCTAAGCATATTTAATCAAGCAAACTCATCAAATCATGCTTCAAACAATTTTCCCCAAATAACATCCTAATATATTTGCATGCATTTTTAGGCTCAATGATACCATTGTTGGAAATCTAATAACCATGTCCCAAGATCAAAAACAAGCAAAATATATATAAGAATGAACTAGATTGAAGTAATGGCGGAAACAATACTCACAAAAACCAAATGTGGATGCAATGGATGAAGCAAAATTGCTCCTTTGTGCAGTGGGGAATTCGGCCAAGCAGTAAAGAGAAGCTCCAAGCTTAGTTTGATCCTTCCAAGCTCTAAGATGAGTTTCCCATAACACCTTGTATGATCCCTTGATGTTGCTAGCCAAACTTGTGTGTTAGAGTTCCAAACAAGCACACTTTCTTCTTGTCTTGCCACAAAACAAATGAAGAAAATTGGAGAGAGTTTTTGTGCTCACTGTTTCGGTAATTAGAGAGGGAGAGGAGGATATGATTTTTGTCTCAAAAATCAATTTATATTTATGTCATAATTATATTAAATAATAATATAAATATAACACAAACCATGCAAAGACTTAGAGTGTCTAACACTCAATTTCCATGCATTACCTTTGAGTGCTTTGTACACTATCTTCATGCATTGCATCTTGATTAAATAATGCAAATAATGACAAGTGTCATGTGGGCCCCACACGTTTCCAAATGAAAGTGGGCCCACGTGCACTCACGCGTTCGGGTTCGATATTTCCGAAATATCGAGCTTACGTCGCGACGTTAATTAAATCGAATTTAAATAAATAATTGCGCCTAGCGAAATTATTATTTACGTCGCTAACGAATTAATTCTAAATTAACTCGTTTGCCCGAATTAAAATCTAATTTCAATTTCGCGTCGAAATCGAATTCCGTTTATTATATCGAATATAATAATTTTACGATTAATTCTAAATTAATCGTTCTCTCTCTTTATACAGTACTTTATCCAAGATAAAGTCTCTCCGTAATTAATCCAAGATTAATCGAGTTTGAATCATACGTCATCGGTGAATCTTCGGGAAGCGACCCAAGAGACCTCTAGATATGTTGGCAGTAAATCCGGTTGTCGAACTATCCGAACACGTACGTACCAAGTACTACGTTTTTACCGATTTACAAGACAAGGTTAGCCTCTAGCAAAACGCCATGCCTACCCAATTCTCTAGAAATATTCTTACTGGAATATTAGATCTATAACAGGCGTAGTATACCGTAGTATAGTGTATATCGAACCAGTATCGGATGATCACATGTAAGGCCTGGGGCTGGATATGTGTCTGCCCCGTACGATACACATATCGGACATCAAGCAACCAGTCTCTTTGAATCGGATAATCCTGACCTAGTCATATTATCCCGATGGTTGCAACCATTATAGAGTACTAGTTCTGAATCCCTCGCGATCATCATCTCCATATGTCTGAAGTGATACTTCCATCTTGACATCACATCCAATACACTACGATTCTCGATAAACCCAGAAGAGATGTACACAGAACCCGTTAAAGCCCTGGACCACCAAAACTAAAGTTTACCGATCGTCGTAAGTACTAGCGATGCAAGTCTCAGGTTAAGATCATATGCACCTACCCTGAAGCGGACTCCCATAGACACGCAGACATACTACCAATGGGATTCCGCGGGGTCTATCCAGAGCGAAGCTGTTTTCCGTACCATCGGTAAAACACAACCTCCTACCGCACTTGCATAAGTATCCTATACTTAAATATATGAGAACTATGCCGTTGTGCCCTCACAACATGCACGAGTGCAGTACTAGTCTATTCCGCATTATCGATGTCCAATCTCGATAATACTACGACTAGGGATATTTAATGATTAAACCTTTATGGATTGATACTGTCTCATATCATCACAATCCGGAACTAATCATAGGGACTTTTACCATTTATATTCAAAGTAAATAAATTACAAAACGGTAAAAGGCAATTTCATTACTACATAGTTAATTTTGTACAATAATACAATATCATTTACAAAATAGTGACGCTATAGGTCATTACTGTCTAACAGTTAATTAAAAGTTGGACTGTATTCAAACAATTAAATTATAGTGATTAAATAGTTGGACTATATAATCATTATAAAAATAGTACCTAAATCGTGATTAAATATGGACTATTAGAATCATGATAAAATTTAAAGAATAGCATTAAAGATAATCTAGGGAAATGTATTTTAATGGTTTAATTTTCAAATTGGGAATAAAATTTCAGGATGGTCTGAAACTAATAAGCTACTTTATTTGATAAAATAACATATTCGGCCTAAAGCCCGGGGTTAAGCAAATAGTAGAGCATAATCTTTGGAAGATTTATGTGATGATAACTTTAGTGCTTAATCCATTAAGCTTCTAATTAGACTCCTTATTTCTAATCAGAACCAAGGTTAGATCCTTAAAGTATGATAATGAAATTGAAGGATCTTCATAAATCTATACTTAGTTTTAGAAGTACAAATTCAATAATAACTCTTGGAGAGTAATGACTATTCTCAAGGAGACAAAGTCAAACTTTGAAATATGGCAAGTAGTGCAAGGCGCACCTCACTTCGATATCTAGAAACCATGCTTGGCCAAAGGCTTCTGGAATATGGAAAAGGGCAAAGGCAAAATCATTATAATCTTCTGGAAAGATAAAGGACATATCCCAAAATGTCTACCTAAATTGTGACAAACGGGATCGCGGAAGCGTGACTGCCGTTTGGACAAAGCAGACATGAAGGAATTGAGCAAGGCACTGACTTCAAATATGTTTGTCATAAATATGTTCATCACTAGTATTAAAATTGGATTTTAAATACTTGGTGTGGTACATAAATATATACTGGTGTTCAGAATCTGCTTTGAGCAGAATACTGACTTCCATAGAGATTTATCTGCGAATTGGAAACGGGACGAAAATCGATTGTTTCAACCGTAGATACCTATTTTAGGAACTACCCTCGGATTTGTACCTAAATTTGGAAACTGTTATAATGTAACTAGTTTGACTAGAAACATTATCTCTATATCAGTGTTTAACCCGCTGTGGGTGAACCTTTATATTCTAGAACACTAAAGTGTTTTATTTTATAAAGATGATATTGAGATAAACACATTAGATGTGAACAACAGAAATTATATTTTGAATATAAATAAAACCTCAAACATATTAAATGACAAACAAATAGCTCAAAGTGATTTGATCAGAAGAAACTCAATTATGGCATTGTTGTCTGGGACACAACTAAAACAAGAATCCTGTATCCACACTTTTGAAGAGTGGGTACTCAGACTGATTTGATTCTGTTCAAATAAAGTCTACGAACCTAGTTAATTGGGCAAAGTGCCTAAAACACCTTTACTTGATAAAAGTGTAAATGCCACCGATCTGTTAGCCCTAGTTCATAGTGAAGCAAGTGGGCCCATGTCTAGCTAGGCTAGATGTGGATATGAATATTTCGTGACCTTTACGGATTGTGGCATCGCGTTGTGGTTACGTGTTTCCTTTGAAACATAAATCTGAAACTTTTACAGTTTTCGACGTGAAATAGACAAACAGATCAGCTAAAGTATTAAACCATCACGGTAAGACCGTAATGGAAAATATTTAAGCAATAAGTTTCTAATATACTTGAAAGAGTATAGTATTTTTTCATGAGGACTCCTCTCGAAACACGTCAGTTTGACGGTGTGTCCGAACCGAGTAACCAAATTTTGTTGGACATGATAAGGTTAATCATGAGTCGCTCTGAGCTACCATTTCCTTCAACGGATAAGCATTAACAGTGCAAGACTTATTTTGAATAAGGTTACATAAATCTGTTTGACATATTTCATATTAGATATGAACAGGAAAGAAACCGGGCTTCACATTCCTCATAATTTGGGTATGCTGGGCATTTGTTTGGATGATACCAAACTAAAACCCAAATTGGATAAGTGCCAATTGTAGGTTATCCTAAGGAAACCATAAGTATAGTACTTATACAACTCACAAGAGAACAATTAGATTATTGCTCACCATGCATTTTCCTAAGAGGAATACCTATATGCAGTGGTAAGTGGGAGGATAGTAAAACTCGATGAAAATCAGAGTAATACTATTTATGGCACTGAATCTTAATGGAACATGAATAGTTCATCAAAGATGAAACTATATCATTAATCCTTGAATACACAAGAACCACGTAAGTCGGAGAGAATCAGAAAATAACCTGGGGTATGGGTTTCTGATCTCACCTCATAAAGATGTCAATCTTTTTGAGGAATACCAACTGACTACGTATGAGGAAGTGATACAAGGTATCGACTCCCTAATTATGGAAAAGTGCCATGAGTCCGAAATGGATTTTATGTATAACAACTATGTTTGGATACTAGTTGTTTTACCGTAAGGCATTGTGCCTATTGGTACTATATAAGTCTTCAAGGAAGACATACATGGAAGGCAACATACCAACGTATAAGTAGGCTTTTAGCAGAAAGGTATCGTTTTCAACATTATGTCGATTGCGATGAAACCTTTTACCTGTTACCACAGTAAATCTATTTGGATAATGCTTGCTGACGCTGCATGTTTCATTTATGAAATATAGCAGCTGAACTGGAAAATTGCTTTCCTTAAAAGGAAACCTTTTGGAGGATGTTTACAACATCCTGTCGATTTTGTCGTACCAAATCTAGCAAACAAGGTTTGCAGGTTATTCAATCCATGTTTGGATTGAAGCAAGCATTAGGTTCTTGGAATTATCATTTTGATGTAATCATAATGATTTATGATTTAATTCAAAACGAAATGATTTTTGTGTATATAAGGAGGTTAGTGGGAGCGCATTGACTGTGGTTATCCTATAAATAATGATAATATGTCATTTTTTGGAAATGATATTCCCATAATAATAATCGGTGAAAGCTTGGCTTTCATGAAAATTCTCCGTAGAATTCTTGGGAAACAACCTTTATTCTAGGAATAAAGATCTACTGGGATAGATCTAAAATTTGTTAAAACTCTCCGAGAAATCATACATTGAAAAATGTACGTGACCTGGTGTCGCATACGCTTTGAGCATATGGAGTTAAAAACAGGCCAATCCAAGTGATAGTCACTGGATTGATATTAAGAACATCATTAGTATCTTAGAGAATTAAGGATGCAATCTTAAACTAAGGAGATGGAGAACTTGAACTGACTGGGATCACTGTTATAAGTTTCCTAACCGATTAAACGACTATAAGTCGCAAACGGTACTATACAATTTGAATAACGGAACAGTGAGTTTGAAATCTTCCAAGCAAGATATTGTTACCGAATAAACAACAAATGTGGGTTATTGCTGCAGCTGAGGCAGCAATATAAGCCTTCTGGGTCGATTATAAATCTAATTAGATTAGATATAGTTCTTTTAGTAGCTGAGATAGGCTACAGCCCAAGCTAAAGAATTAATGGTCTCATCAACGATCCAGATACATACTTCAGATATTCATCTGATTCGTTCGGATCATACATCTTGGTGATGTAATGATTGTATAAATCGCATCAGATGATAATCATGCAAATCCGCTGACGAAAGCCTTTTCTCAGCAGTTTGAGCGAACCGAACATAGTTCGGGTGTAAGACACTCGAGTGACTGGCTATAGGCCAAGTGGGAGATTGTTGGACAATTATGACCCATAGCTTCACTATTTGTACAGATCATGGTGTTGTTGTACAAATTAACTATGTGACAAAGGAGATTGCCCTCTTATCATTTGTGATTAGATCACCAAGATGTATAAATGATGGGAGGTTATTATGATTTGTTCCTGGATTGAGAATGATATGAGACAGTATCAGTCCACGAAGGATAAATTATTAAATATCCCTAGTCAGAGTATTATCGAGATTGGACATCGATAAATGCGTAAAAGACTAGTATTACACTTGTGCGCGTTGTGAGGGCATAACGACATAGTTCTCATATATTCGGTATAGGATACTCATGCAAGTGTAATAGGAGGTTGTGTTTTACCGATGGTACGGGAATACGCTTTGCTCTGGATTAACCCCCTCGGATTCCATTAGTAGTATGACTATGTGTCTATGGAAGTCCGAAATCAGGGTAGGTGTATTTGGTCTTAACATGAGACTTGCACCACTAATACTTACGACAATCAATATACTTTGGTTTTGGTCGTCCAGGGCTTTAACAGGTTCTGTGTATGCCTCTGTTGGGTATATTGAGAATCATAGTGTGTTGGGTATGATGTCAAGACGGAAGTATCACTTCAGTCATATGGAGATGATGGTCACGTAGGATACGGTACTGGTTCTCTTATGTACTGCAGTTATCAGGATAAAATACAGGGTCAGGTTTATCCGATTATAGAGACTAGTTACTAGAATCCGACATGTGCTTCGTACGGGGCACAAACAATTCCAGCCCCAGGCCTAGCACGTGATCATTCGATACTGGATCGAAATACGCAATACTATGTATACTACGCCTGATATAGATCGCTATATTCCTGTAAGCATGTTTCTGGAGAATTGGGTAGGCATGGCGCTTTGCTAGAAGCCAACCTTGTCTTGTAAATCGGTACAAACGTAGTACTAGGTACTTACGTGTTCGGATAGTCCGAAGACCGAATTTACTGCCAACATATCTGGGGATATCATGGGTCGTTTCCCGAAGATTCACCAATGAAGTATGACTCGCACTTTAATTACTGGGATTAATTAGATGAGAGAGAAAATTAATCTGGGATTAATTACGGAGATATTTATCTGGGATAAAATATCAAAAAGAGAGATAACGATTAATTTGGAATTAATCGATAAATTAATATATTCTATATTAAACGAAATTGGATTTCGACGCAGAATTAAAATAAGATTTTAATTCGGGCGAACAAGTTAATTTAAAATTTATTCGTTAGCGACGTGAAAAGTTATTTCGCTAGGCTTAATTATTTAATTGCGTCGCAAAGGAAAATTCGTTAATTTGGATTAGCGAACCCGAGCCCGGGATTGTTTATGAGCGAATTCGCATTTCGAATTCGAGTGGCGGTACGCAAGTCAAATCAAGCGTCAAATCGCTAGTCACATCAAGTATCCAATCATGTCACTTTGTGTGATGTGACAATTATTGATGATTGATTGATGTAGTGGTTGGAATTTATGGCTTTAATGTTTGACTTTTTGAAAGCCAAAATTTGTGTATATGTTTTTTGAAAATCATTTACACAAATACACTCTCTCTCTTTCTTCTCCATCTCTCTCTCTCAGGCCCTTTGGTCTTTCTTGTTCTTCTCACTGGTTTGCCAAAACCGTGAGCCATAGAGGAAGGAATGATGATTTTGTTGCAAAATCAAGGTGCTAGCACACACATTAAGTTATCCTAGGTGATAGGGAAGTAATTTTCGTGAGCTTGGCAACCCATTTGTAAGCTTGGAGCTTGAATATTTCTTGGAGGACAAAGTCGAATTTGGAGGACATCAAAACCAGTCCCATGCCAGCTTCATGGAGGAGGGCAGAACGATTTTTTGTTGTCCAACACGTCACTCAACCGATCATTGTGAGTATTCCGCAACACCGTGATGTATTCTCATATTTATTTTCATTGCTTAAAATGATCTTGGGATGCTTAGAAATTCCAACAGTTATTGGGCTTATTGGCTTTGTTGTACTAAGTTGGGTTTAGGAAAATTGGTTGGATTCCAATTTGGCCCAAAACCGCTTTCCATAAAGCCCAAATGCGACTAATGGACCTTTAATTATTTAATTGGGCCTAATGGTCCTAAATTGATTTCTAGGCTAATGGGTTACTCCTTGATTGGGTTTTGGTTTTGGGTTTGACCCGAGTTGACCAAAAGTCCACGCCTTAAGAAATTAATTAAAAGCCCATTGGACTTTATTAATTTGACGTTGGACGTTAATCGGGCTTTGAGACCTATAACGATTAAATTTGGAATTTAAATAGTAAGGTTCGTTAAATAAAGGGTAGTATTTAATTTGGAATTAAATAGTTAATTAGAATTAAATACAAATTGAATTAGATTAATTATGTAGTTTAATTTATTCGAGAATTTGTACTTTGAGTACTTTTCGTAAAATGACTTTGACTCGCGCAAAATCAAATCGTTGTTTTTGAACATTGGTGGTCATTCATTATCATTAATTAATTTGATTAATTGATTGATAACATGCTTGTGTGAATACATGGTTGCGATGCATGAATAATGTATATCGGATGGATATTAGATGGGTGGGCAATTTTAGAAATTGTTGTAATAAATTTGGAATTTATTAAATTGGACCTGCGTGTCCAGCCTTATTACCTCCTTATTCTTTGTATCTCTTCTCACCTATTCCCTCAAAATAAATGAGGTTTCTTTAGAAGTGTAGTGTAAAGGTAGAAGCAATACATGTCCTAGCGGGAGAGAGGAAAGAGAGAGATTTGATCTAGGATCAATGTGTAAAGTATCCATCCGCATATCATTATTATTTATTTATACGCGCTTTTTATGTGTTTAGAATGCATGTTTAAGGGTGTATGATGATGAGACCTTAACAAAGATAATAAATTGGTTGCCAATTTGCACGCGGAAAACCCTCACAAAATATTAAGCGTTTTTCCTTCCATTTAGTGATTCTTACTCAAGATCCGAGACTGGCATTGGTTTGTTGGCCAAAGTCAAGGCCTTTATCCGTCGAGGATGTGTTTGAATCACGAGAGCTTTGTTCTATATCAGTGTCTTGTCCAAGTTGTGGTTTGTTGGCCAAAGTCAAGACCAATTCTTGTCCATCGACATTGATTACGAAGCTTTCCATGGTCAATGGGTCACGCTTAACTGGGATCACTAAGTTTGTTGTGCCAAAGCCAAGGCTTAGTTGATTCAGAGACAAAAGGTTAGGTAATATATTGGATATATTGGCATATATATGATATATGTTTCGGACTTGGATGTCCCCCTACTGGATCTAGGAATTGGATCAGATCCAATTGATCTTAGAGATCTACCTATTTAATTATCATACAATTTGTTGGCCAAAGTCAAGATTGTGTGATATTTAACGGGATCCTAGCCCACTAGGAAACACGGTTTCCCGAGTACTCGACAGAGGGTTAGAGGCTCACTGAAAAATAGTGGGAGGCAAGAATTAAATTTGCAATATTCGTTTAATTACTTATCATACGCGCTCAAACAAATATCATTCGTCAATTAAATTAAATGTTAGTTGGACTAATATTTAAATTGTTGTTTTAAAATAGTTGGACTATATTCAAACAAATAAATTATAGTTGATTAAATAGTTGGACTATTCTAATCATTATAATAAATAGTACCTAAATCGTTGATTAAATAGTTGGACTATTAGAATCAAGATAAATTGAAAGATTGACATTTAAAACATGATCCTAAAGAAAATGTATTTAAATGGTTTAATTTTCAAATTGGAATAATTTCATGATGGTCCTGGAAACTAATAAGTTACTTTATTTGATAAAATAATATATTAGGCCTAAACCCGGAGTTAAGCAAATAGTAGAGCATGATCCTTTGGAAGATTCATGTGATGATAACTTTAATGCTTAATACATTTAGCTTGTCACAGTAGACTCCTTAATTTCTTTGTCAGAACAAAGGGTTAGATCCTTAAAGTATGATATTGAAATTGAAGGATCTTCATAAATCTATACTTTGATTTTAGAAGTACTAAATTGCAATAATAACTCTTGGAGAGTTAATGGCTATTCTCAAGGAGACAAAGTCAAAGTTTGCAATTAGGCAAGGAGCGCAAGTCGCACCTTACTTCGATATTCAAGAAACCTGAGGCTAGGCCAAAGGCTTCTGGAATGTGGAAAAAGGCAAAGGGAAAATCATTATAATCTTCTGGGAAGATAAATGACATATCCCAAAATGTCTGCCTAAATTGTGTTGGAGTTCTCTAAGTCCCGAGGATCGAATACAAAGTAAGAAAACACATGTGAATACATACGAGGGAGTTGCGGAATACTCACATCGATCGGTTGAGCGACGCGCGAGGCAATAAAAATTTATGCCTCCTCTTTACTGCATTCGGCAGTGGCAGTTTCTGGTCTTCCAAGAATCAGCCATTGTTTGTCCTTCGTCAAGCTCCAAGCTTCGTTAAATGATTCCAAGCTCATGGGTGGACTTCCCTATCACCTTCGCATGACTTCGTAGTGTTCTAGCACTCCCGATTTTGCCATAAAATTGCGACTTTTGCTTCCCATTTTCTTCTTGACTCTCGGCAGTGAGCTGCCAAAACCAGTGAAGAAAATGTCCCTCCATGGGCGTGAGAGAGAGAGAAGTTAGGAAGAGATAGATGTGTGGTTGTTGGATTAAAAGTGTATCTAATACACTAATCAATTTCCAAAATTAATCTCTTTTATTTTCTCTTTCCAAAAGTCAAGCAAAAGCTTGCCAACAACCAACATCAATCAATCAATCAATGAATAGTGACTGGCATCAATCACTCAAAGTGAAAGACATCTATCACTTGATTGATGGATGATGTGACGCTAGATGCTGTTGGTTTCTATAATATGTCCCAAGGAAAGATTAAGCATATGAAATACAACAAAGAATATATATAACATGAAGTATGGCGGAATCATACTTACAATATCTTGTGATGAAGAAAATCAAGCCAAGATGGAAGCTCCAAGTGGATGATTTTCGGCCAAGGTGAGAAGATGTGGAAAGCTCCAAGCTTTGAGTATTCCAAGCTCTATGATGGTTTCCCTATCACCTCTTTTGATCCCTTGAAAGGTGCTAGCCTTGCATGTGAGGAGATGTTCCAAACAATCACACTTTCTTCAAGCTTTTGGCAACCAAAATGAAGAAGATGAAGACCAAAAACTGCATGCAGTTTTCGGCCAAGTGAGAGAGAGAGAGAGATTTTTCCTTTTTGTTCTAATTGTTTTTTGATACCAAAAATCAATTTATATTTATGCCATAATATTTATTAAATAATAATAAATCTATGACACAAGCCATGCAAAGGCTTAGAGTGTCAAACACTCAAATTCCATGCATAACATTAGAGTGTATTATACACTATCACCATGCAATGCATTATCAATAAAATAATACATATAATGACATGTGTCAAGTGGGCCCCACACGTTTCCAAATGAAAGTGGGCCCACGTCCACTCACGCGTTCGGGTTCGATATTTCCGAAATACCGAACTTGCGTCGCGACGTTAATTAAATCGAATTTAAATAAATAATCGCGCCTAGCGAAATTATTATTTACGTCGCTAACGAATTAATTCTAAATTAACTCGTATGCCCGAATTAAAATCTAATTTTAATTTCGCGTCGAAATCGAATTTCAATTATTATATCGAATATAATAATTTTACTGATTAATTCCAAATTAATCGTTCTCTCTCTCTAAATAAGGCACTTTATCCGAGATAAAGTTTCTCCGCAATTAATCCAAGATTAATTAAGTTCGAATCAAATATCATAGGTGAATCTTCAGGAAGCGACCCAAGAGATCTCCGGATATGTTGGCAGTAAATACGGTCGTCGGATAATCCAAACACGCACGTACCTCATACTACGTTCTTACCGATTCACAAGACAAGGTTGGCTTCTAGCAAAGCGCCATGCCTACCCAATTCTCCAGAAATATTCTTATAGGAATATAAGATCTATATCAAGCGTAGTATACCGTAGTATTGCGTACATCGATCCAGTATCGGATGATCACATGCTAGGCCTAGGGCTGGAGATGTGTCTGCCCCGTACGAAACATATATCGGACATCAAGCAACTAGTCTCTTTAAATCGGACAATCCTGACCTAGTCATATTGTCCCGACGGTTGCAACCTTTTATAGAGTAAGTTCTGTGTCCTGCGTGATCATCACCTCCATATGTCTGAAGCGATACTTCCATCTTGACATCACATCCAGTACACTACGATTCTCGATAAACCCAGAAGAGGTGTACACAGAACCGGTTAAGGTCCCCAACACCACCAAAACCAAAGTTTACCGATTGTCGCAAGTACTAGCGATGTAAGTCTCAGGTTAAGACCATATACACCTACCCTGATGCGGCCTCCCATAGACACCTAGACATACTACCAATGGGATTCCGCGGGTCTATCCAGAGCGAAGCTGTTTTCCGTACCATCGGTAAAACACAACCTCCTATGTACTTGTATAAGTATCAAATACTTAAATATATGAGAACTATGCCGTTGTGCCCTCACAACGTGCACAAGCGCAATACTAGCCTATTCCGCATTATCGATGTCCAGTCTCGATAATACTACGGCTAGGGATATTTAATGATTAAACCTTTTGGATTGATACTGTCTCATATCATCTCAATCCAGTACTAATCATATGGACTTTTCGCCATTTATATATCAAAGTAAATAATATTTACAAAATGGAAAAAGGCAATTTCATTATTACATAGTTAATTTTGTACAATAATACAAATCATTTACAAACAGTGACGCTATGGGACACAATGTCTAACAATCTCCCACTTGGCCTATAGCCAGTCACTCAAGCATCTAATACCCGAACTATGTATGTGTCGTTCAAAAACTTGCTGAAGAACAGCCTTCGTCAGCGGATCTGCAATGTTGTCATCTGATGTGACCTTCTCGACTTTTACATCGCCACGATGTATAATCTCCCGAATCAGATGGTAACGTCGAAGAACATGCTTGGACCGTTGATGAGACCTTGGTTCCTTAGCCTGTGCTATAGCCCCGTTATTGTCACAATACAATGGAACGGGCTCAGCTGCTAACGGAACTACTCCTAATCCAATTAGGAACTTTCGGATCCAAACTGCCTCCTTTGCTGCTTCAGATGCAGCGATGGTACTCCGCTTCTGTTGTTGAATCGGCAACAGTATCTTGCTTGGAAGATTTCCAGCTCACTGCTCCGTTATTCAAAAACAAAAATGTACCCGGATTGTGACTGTAGTCATCCTTGTCGGTTTGGAAACTTGCATCGGTATACCCAGATACCGCAAGTTCTCCACCTCCATAAATTAAGAAAGCATCCTTAGTTCGTTTAGATACTTAAGGATATTCTTAACTGCTATCCAGTGACCTTCACCTGGATCGGCTGATAGCGACTGCACATGCTCAAAGCATATGAGACATCAGGTCGTGTACATATCATGGCATACATGATCGATCCGACTGCCGAGGCGAACGGTATCCGACTCATGTGGTCTCTCTCTTCCTGAGTCTTAGGACACATGTCCTTAGACAGAGAGGTACCACGTACCATTGGAACCAATCCCCTCTTGGATTGTTCCATGTTGAATCGCTTCAAACACTTTATCAATATATGTACTCTGGGAGAGTCCAAGCAGCTTTCTAGATCTATCCCTGTAGATCTTTATTCCAAGAATAAAGGCTGCTTCTCCCAGATCTTTCATGGAGAATTTTAATGAAGCCAAGCTTTCACCGACGTTAGCATGGGAATGTCATTGCCTATAAGCAATACGTCGTCGACATAAAGGACAATAAAAGTAAGTGCTCTCCCACTAACCTTCTTGTATACACAAGGGTCATCTACGTTTTTGCACGAAATCATATTCTTTTATGATCTCATCAAATGCTGATTCCATGACCGCGATGCTTGCTTCAATCCATAAATGGATCGATTTAACTTACAAACCTTGTTTGCAAGTCTAGGTACGATAAAACCGTCAGGCTGTTGCATATAAACATCCTCCAAAAGGTTTCCGTTAAGGAAAGCGGTTTTAACGTCCATCTGCCATATCTCGTAATCGAAATATGCAGCTATTGCAATGCAAAGCATTATCCGAATGGATTTAATCATGGCAACGGGTGAGAAGGTTCGTCATAATCAATACCATATTGTTGACGATACCCCTTCGCTACAAGCCTAGCTTTGTACGTTTGTACGTTGCCATCCATGTCGGTCTTCTTCTTGAAGATCCATCTGCATCCAATAGGCTTTATGCCTTCTGGTGCATCAACCAGTGTCCAAACTTGGTTGGCGTACATGGAATCCATCTCGGACTTCATGGCATCTTGCATAAAGCGGGATCGATATTTTGTATCGCTTCATCATACGTAGCCGTTTTCATTATCCTCAATAAGATTAATATCTACATGAGGTGAGATCAGGAACCCATACCTCTCAGGTACTGTTCTGACTCTCTCCGACCTACGCGGTCCTTGTGTATGTGAAGAAGTTTGTGGTACAGACTCATCCCGGACGGTCTGTTCTTGTTCCGTCGTTGATTCATTGCCAGGAACAGTATCACTACAATCTTCATCGAGTTCTACTCTACTTTCCCTCCACTTACCACTGCTTATAAAAACCTTCTCAAGGAAAAATGCTTGTAGAGCAACAAATACTTGTTCTCCTTGTGGGTGATAGAAGTAATATCCTTTGGTTTCCCTAGGATATCATACAAAAAGGCATTTATCAGTTTTGGGTTCAAGTTTGGTACTTTCCAAACGTTTAACATGTGCCCAGCATCCCCAAATCTTCAGGAAAGAGAAACCTGGTTTCCTTCCTGTCCATATCTCATATGGAGTCTGTTCAACAGACTTCGACGATACCTTATTCAAAATAAGTATAGCACTGTTTAATATGCGTATCCCCAGAAGGATATTGGTAGCTCAGTGCGACTCATCATTGACCTTACCATGTCCAACAAGGTGCGGTTTCTCCGTTCGGACACACAGTTTAATTGCGGTGTTCCAGGAGGAGTCCACTGTGAAAGAATACCATATTCTTTCAAGTAATCTTGAAACTCATAACTTAAGTATTCGCCACCACGGTCTGACCGTAATGTCTTAATACTCTTCCCTGTTTGTTTCTCCACTTCGTGTCGAAACTCTTTGAATTTCTCAAAAGTTTCTGACTTGTGTCTCATAAGATACACATAACCCGTAACGAGAGTGCATCATCTGTAAAGGTTACGAAGTAGTGAAATCCACCTCTAGCCTGGCTAGACATGGCCCCGCATACGTCAGTATGAACGAGAGCTAACAGTTCTGTGGCACGTTCACCTTTACCGCTAAAAGGTGATTTAGGCATTTGGCCTAAAAGACAAGATTCGCAGACGTCATATGAATTGGGATCAAATTCGTCCAAGTACCCACTCTTCGAAAGTGTGGATATGCGAGTCTTGTTAATGTGTCCTAGACGATATGCCACATATAAGCTTCATCTTTTAGATTACTCCTTTTGAGCCTTTTGTTTGTCATTTTAGGAGATTCATTTATATTCAAAATATAAAGACCGTTATTTGCAACAGCTGTGCAAATTCTCTGCATCATTTTATATAAATAACACCCAGTGTTTCTAAATACAAAAGTGTAACCCTGCTGGGTTAACAAGATACAGATATAATATTCCTAGTTAAACTAGGTACAAAATAACAGTTCAAAAGTTTAAGTACATGCCTTGAGGGCAGTTCTAAAACAAAAGTCCCTACGGCCAAAACAGCAACTGGTGTTCCGTTTCCGACCCGTAGATCCATCTCCCCTGACGCCAGCATCCTGCTATCATGCAGATCCTGCACATCAGTACAAATATGAGCACCACAACCGAATCAAAAATCCAATTTTTAAAACTAGAAGTATTCATATTTATCTCAATAACAACAGACCAGAGGCGATAGCCTTGCCAGCCTTGATATCCTCCCTCTGCACAATGTTCATTTGGCAGTCACGTTTCCAGTGACCCCTCTGCCGCAGTTGAAGGCAGATGTCGCGAGATTTGTCCTTGGGCTTCCTAGAAGCCACTGTCAACTTGCCTTTGCCCTTTTCTTGAACTTCTTCTTCCTCGCACCTCCAATTGCCTTGGGCCTAGCCTTTGCGCATGAGAGGTCGATGCATAATGCGCCTCGCGCTTGCTCCCCTTTAGGAGTTCCTTTCGGACTCCTTCAATACGGATAACAGCTCTCCAAGAGTGTCATCTGTATCCATCAACTTGTAGTTGATTATGATTGTTTCCAAGTATCAGGAAGTGACTGCAAGATCATATCTATAGTCAGCTCAGCCTCCAAGACTATCCATATTGGCCAACTCATTCAATATCGGCGATCATTTGAGTCCCGTGGGCCCTCAACTGATGCGCCGTCTGTCATCCGGGAGCGGAAGAGTTTCCTTACTAGCTCGTACCTCTTCATCCGCTTATTGGTGCGGGAAGATCACGCAATCTTGCCATCATGTTATAGGGATCCAAGTCCCTGTACTGACGTCTGAAATGCTGGGTCATTGCAGCTAGCATAACTGACTGAGCTTGGTCACAATCGTCACTATGAGTCTTCCATAACTCTAGCTCCAGTGGCTCAGTGGGTTCAGGCGGGAGAGGTCTCTGAATAGTATACAGTATCCTCTCAGCCCCAAGCACTATCTGAGGTTCATTTCCCAGTCGGCAAAGTTTGTCCCTTTGAAGACATTATCGCCCATGATTATGTCGCGGATATTACCTTTGCCATCATCTTGACAACTATAGTCCAACTATAAAGTCAACGATGTTTATGGGTACAGTCAAACTGTTACAAGTAAAATAACAATATATTAGTCCAACTAATTATTTAAAATATTGACGAAATAATTTTGAAAGACGCGTAAGGCTAAGTATCTGAATGAAATTGCAAATTCAATAATAGCCTCCCACTATTTTCTTCAAGTTTCTAACCCTCTGTAGAGAACTCAGGAAATCGAATTTCCTAGTGGGCTAGGATCCCGTTAAATAACACACAACCTTGACTTTGGCCAATAAAAATTTGTATGCTATTTAACTTAGGTAGATCTCCATGATCAATTGGATCTCATCCAATTCCTAGATCGGTTAGGTGGACATCCAAGTCCGAAACATATGTATAATGCCAATGTAACCATTACATTTCCTAACCCTTATCCTCCGAATCATTAGGCCTTGGCTTTGCCAAAAACAAACCTAATGATTCCAGTTAAGCGGGACCCATTGACGAGGAAAGTTTTCGTAATCAATGTCGTTGGACAAAAAGTGATCTTGACTTTGGCCAATAAAAATCACGATTTGGACAAGACACCGATATGCAAACAAAACTCTCATGATTCAAGTACATCCTTGATTGACAAAGGTCTTGACTTTGGTCAAAAACAAACCAATGCCAACTTCGGATCTTGAACAAGAACCATTCAATGGAAGGATATTCGCTTAATATAAATTGAGGGATTTTCGCGTATTGGCAACCAATTTATTTATCTTTGTTAGGTCTCATCATCATACACACCCTTAGCATGCTTCTAAAACATCATAAAGCGCGTAAAGTAGATTAATAGTGATATGCGGATGGATATATAAACAACTTGTTCCTAGAACAAATCACTCCATTTCCTCTCCTCGCTCCCCGCTAGCACTATTCTACTACTACCCAATTACATAATACAATAAGAGAAACCTCATTTACATTGAGGGGAATTAGGTGAGAAGAGAATAACAAAGAGATAAAGAGATAAGGCTGGACACGCAGGTCCAATTTATAAATTCCAAATTACAATAATTTCTAAAATTACCCTTTCCCTTCTAATATCCATCCGATATACACTATTCATTCATCACATACATATATATTCAAACAAGACATGCTTCTAACAACCAATCTAATCCAATTAATTAGTGTTTGTTTAAGTGATCATCCCAATGTTCAAACACGGTTTGATTTTGCGCGAGTCCAAACTCGATGAGAATAAGTACATAGGGTACGAATTCGCGAATTATATCGAACTACTTATTAAATCTAATTTAAATTCGTATTCAATACTAATTCAATTATTTAATTCCAAATTAAATGTTTACACTTTAATGTGCTTTAAAAGACTTAGATTCTAAATCTAATCTTATTGGGCCTCAAAGCCCAACTAACATCCAATGTTTGATTTAATTCAAGTCAAATGGACTTAGAATTGATTTATTAAGGCTTGGGCTTTGGTCAATGTGGTCAAACCCAATTACCAAGCCCAAATAAGGAATCACCCTAAGTGCCATAAACCAATTTTAAGCCCATAAGGCCCAATTAAATTATTAAAGCCCATTAATTAAATTTTAATATTCCAAACATTAAAGTCCAATTAATTAAAGTGTAATACCAAGATTATGTATTAAACCAAATATTTCAAAATACCCATTTAATTTATTAATCACATCAATTTTTTCAAAATAAATGTCCAACATTAATTTTAACAAAAATCAACTCCTTTTACATGTCCTATGGATTCGGCCCAAGGTGAGTTTTTTGTGTCGATTTGTTTTTCAATCCGATTGAATTATTAATCTCGTCCCGTACACGTTCTAAAGTCATCCAATGATCTTAACACAAAAAAAAATTCAATCCACTCCAAGTAAGCAACACAACACATTCGGCCAAGGCATGAATTTGGGGAAAAAATCATCCAATGCATTTTTCATAATTGATTCCATGTAATCATCATTCTATATACAGGTAAGCATTCTTATTAATCAAATTTCACAAAACATGCTTCAATCAATTTCACCATATCATGTCGGCCAAGGTCAAAATTTTGGGGAAAAATCATCCAATGCATTTTTCATAAAATTGATTCCATGTAACATCATTCTATATACATGCAAGCAACTTATTCATCAAATTTCACAAGAACATGCTTTAAACCAATTTTATCACACCATTCGGCCAAGGTTAAAATTTTGGGAAAAATCATCCAATGTATTTTTCATAAAATTGATTCCATATAACATCATTCTATATACATGCAAGCATACTTATTCATCAAATTTCACAAGAACATGCTTCAACCATTTTATCAAATTTAACCTAAAGTATTTCATGCTTAACCATGGCTCCATGATACCATTGTTGGTTTCTATAATAGGTCCCAAGGAAAGATTAAGCATATATGAAATACAACAAAGAATATAGATAAACATGAAGTATGGCGGAATCATACTTACAATATCTGTGATGAAGAAAATCAAAGCCAAGATGGAAGCTCCAAGGTGGATTGATTTCGGCCAAGGTGAGAAGATGTGGAAAGCTCCAAGCTTTGAGTATTCCAAGCTCTATGATGGTTTCCCTATCACCTCTTTTTGATCCCTTGAAAGGTGCTAGCCTTGCATGTGAGGAGATGTTCCAACAATCACACTTTCTTCAAGCTTTTTGGCAACCAAAATGAAGAAGATGAAGACCAAAAAACTGCATGCAGTTTTGGCCAAGTGAGAGAGAGAAGAGAGATTTTTTCCTTTTTGTTCTAATTGTTTTTTGATACCAAAAATCAATTTATATTTATGCCATAATATTTATTAAATAATAATAAATCTATGACACAAGCCATGCAAAGGCTTAGAGTGTCAAACACATCAAATTCCATGCATAACATTAGAGTGTATTATACACTATCACCATGCAATGCATTATCATAAAATAATACATATAATGACATGTGTCAAGTGGGCCCCACACGTTTCCAAATGAAAGTGGGCCCACGTCACTCACGCGTTCAGGTTCGATATTTCCGAAATACCGAACTTGCGTCGCGACGTTAATTAAATCGAATTTAAATAAATATCGCGCCTAGCGAAATTATTATTTACGTCGCTAACGAATTAATTCTAAATTAACTCGTATGCCCGAATTAAAATCTAATTTTAATTTCGCGTCGAAATCGAATTTCAATTATTATATCGAATATAATAATTTTACTGATTATTCCAAATTAATCGTTCTCTCTCTCTAAATAAGGCACTTTATCCGAGATAAAGTTTCTCTGCAATTAATCCAAGATTAATTAAGTTCGAATCAAATATCATAGGTGAATCTTCAGGAAGCGACCCAAGAGATCTCCGGATATGTTGCAGAAGTAAATACGGTCGTCGGATAATCCGAACACGCACGTACCTCGTACTACGTTCTTCACGATTCACAAGACAAGGTTGGCTTCTAGCAAAGCGCCATGCCTACCCAATTCTCCAGAAATATTCTTATAGGAAATAAGATCTATATCAAGCGTAGTATACCGTAGTATTGCGTACATCGATCCAGTATCGGATGATCACATGCTAGGCCTAGGGCTGGAGATGTGTCTGCCCCGTATGAAACATATATCGGACATCAAGCAACTAGTCTCTTTAAATCGGACAATCCTGACCTAGTCATATTGTCCCGACGGTTGCAACCTTTTATAGAGTACTAGTTCTGTGTCCTGCGTGACCATCACCTCCATATGTCTGAAGCGATACTTCCATCTTGACATCACATCCAGTACACTACGATTCTCGATAAACCCAGAAGAGGTGTACACAGAACCGGTTAAGGTCCCCAACCACCAAAACCAAAGTTTACCGATTGTCGCAAGTACTAGCGATGTAAGTCTCAGGTTAAGACCATATACACCTACCCTGATGCGGCCTCCCATAGACACCTAGACATACTACCAATGGGATTCCGGGGGTCTATCCAGAGCGAAGCTGTTTTCCGTACCATCGGAAAACACAAACCTCCTATCGCACTTGCATAAGTATCCAATACTTAAATATATGAGAACTATGCCGTTGTGCCCTCACAACGTGCACAAGCGCACTACTGCCTATTCCGCATTATCGATTGTCCAGTCTCGATAATACTACGGCTAGGGATATTTAATGATTAAACCTTTATGGATTGATACTGTCTCTATCATCTCAATCCAGTACTAATCATATGGACTTTCGCCATTTATATCAAAAGTAAATAACTTTACAAAATGGCAAAAGGCAATTTCATTATTACATAGTTAATTTGTACAATAATACAATATCATTACAAACAGTGACGCTATGGGACACAATGTCTAACAGATGCGACTAGCGATTTGACGCTTGATTTGACTTGCGTGCTGCACTCGAATTCGAAATGCGAATGCGCTGGCCAAAAATCCCGGGCTCAGGTTCGTTAATTCCAATTAACGAATTTTCCGTTGTGACGTAATTAAATCTAATTTAATTAAAAGATCATGCCTTGCATAATTACTATTCACGTCGCTAACGAATTAATTCTAAATTAACTCGTTCGCCCGAATTAAAATCTAATTTTAATTCTGCGTTGAAATCAAATTTCTTTTAATATATCGAATATATTAATTTATCGATTAATTCAAAATTAATCGTTATCTCTATTTAATGATATTTTATCCCAGATAAAATATCTCCGCAATTAATCCAATATTAATTTTCTCTCTCATCTAATTAATCCCATATTAATAAAAGTACGAGTCATACGTCATCGGTGAATCTTCGGGAAGCGACCCATGAGATCCCCAGATATGTTGGCAGTAAATTCTATCGTTGGACTATCTGAACACGTAAGTACCTAGTACTACGTTTGTACCGATTTACAAGACAAGGTTGGCTTCTAGCAAAACGTCATACCTACCAAATTCTCCAGAAATATCCTTACAGGAATAAGGATCTATATCAGGCATAGTATACGTAGTATTGCGTATTTCGATCCAGTATCGGATGATCACATGCAAGGCCTGAGGCTGGTACAGTGTCTGCCCCGTAAGAAGCATATATCGAATTACGAGCAACTGATCTCTTTATTATCGGATAATCATGACCAAGTCATATTATACCGACGGTTGCAACCTTTTTAGAGAACCATTTTTGTATCCCTACGCGATCATCAACTGCATATGACTGGAGTGACACTTCCGTCTTGACATCACACCCAACACACTACGATTCTCGATATACCCAGAAGAGACGTACACAGAAACTGGTTAAAGCCCTGGACGACCAAAACCAAAGTATATTGATTGTCGCAAGTATTAGCGGTGCAAGTCTCAGGTTAAGACCAAATACACCTACCCTGATTTCGGACTTCCATAGACACATAGTCATACTACCAATGGAATTCAGAGGGGGTCTATCCAGAGCGAAGCTGTTTCCCATACCATCGGTAAAACATAACCTCCTATTACACTTGCATGAGTATCCTATACCCAAATATATGAGAACTATGCCGTTTTTCCCTCACAATGCGCACAAGTGTAATACTAGTCTTTTACGTATTTATTGATGTCCAATCTTGATAATACTCTGACTATGGATATTTAATGATTTATCCTTCGTGGATTGATACTGTCTCATATCATTCTTAATCCAGGAACAAATCATAAGGACATCTTATCATTTATACATCTAGGTGATCTAATCACAAATGATAAAAGAACAATCTCCTTTGTCGCATAGTTAATTTGTACAACAACACCATGATCTATACAAATAGTGATGCTATGGGTCATAATTGTCCAACAAAGTAGACATGAAGGAATTGAAGATGAGCAAGGCTCTGACTTCAAATATGATTGTCATTATTAAGTTCATTACTAGTATTAAAATTAGATTTTAAATACTTAGTGTGATACATAAATATACACTGGTGTTCAGAATCTGCTTTGAGCAGGATACTGACTTCAGTTGAGATTTATCTGCGAATTGGAAACATAACAAAAGTCGATGTTTTAACTGTAGATATCTAAATTTAGGAACTACCTTCGGGTGTGTACCTAAATTAGGAAACTGTTATAATGTAATTAGTTTGACTAGAAACATTATCTTTATATCATTGTTTAACCCGCTGCGGTTGAACCTTTATATTCTAGAACACTAAAGTGCTTTCTTATATAAAGATGATATTGCGATAAACACATTAGATGTGAATGACAGAATTTATATTTTGAATATAAATAAAATCTCGAACATAAGACATGATAAACAAATAGCTCAAACTGATTTGATCAGAAGAAACTCAATTGTGGCATTGTTGTCTGGGACACAACTTAAACAAGAATCGTATATCCACACTTTTGAAGAGTGGGTACTCGGACTGATTTGATTCTATTCAAATAAAGTCTATGAATCTAGTTAATTGGGCAATGTGCCTAAAACATATTTACTCGGTAATAGTGCAAGTGCCACCGATCTGTAAGCCCTAGTTCATAGTGAAGCAAGTGGGCCCATTTCTAGCTAGGCTAGAGGTGGATATGAATATTTCGTGACCTTTACGGATATGGCATCGCGTTGTGGTTATGTGTTTCTTTTGAAACACAAATCGGAAACTTTTTTGGTTTCGACAAGAAATAGACAAACAGATCGGCTAAAGTATTAAACACCATGGTTAGACCATGATGAAAATACTTAATTAATCAGTTTCTAATATACTTGAAAGAGTATAGTATTCTTTCAATGAGGACTCCTACCGGAACACGTCAATTTGACGATGTGTCCGAACAGAGTAACCAAATTTTGTTATACATGATAAGGTTAATCATGAGTCGCTCTGAGCTACCATTTCCTTCAACGGATACGCATAAACAATGCAAAACGTATTTAGAATAAGGTTCCATAAAATCTGTTTGACAGATCTCATATTAGATATGAACAAGAAAGAAACTAGGTTTCTCGTTCCTAATGATTTGGCAATGCTAGGCATATGTTTGGATGATACCAAACTAAAACCTAAATTGGATAAGTGTCAATTGTAGGTTATCCTAGGGATACCAAAGTATAGTACTTATACAACTCACAAGAGAACAATTTAATTGTTGCTCACCATGCGGTTTTCCTGAGAGGAATACCGATAAGCAGTGGTAAGTGGGAGGATAGTATAACTCGATGAAAATCGGAGTAATACTATTCAAGGCACCGATTCCTAATGGAACGCATATAGTTCATCAAGGATGAAACTATACCAGTAATCTTCGAATACACAAGAACCGCGTAAGTCAGAGAGAGTCAGAAAATAACCTAGGGTATGGGTTTCTGATCTCACCTCGTAAAGATGTCAATCTTTTGAGGTATACCAACTGACTAGGTATGAGGAAGTGATACAAGGTATCGACTCCCTATTATGGCAAAGTGCCATGAATCCGAAATGGATTCCATGTATACGAACTAAGTTTGGATACTAGTTGTTGTACCGAAAGGCATAGTGCCTATTGGTACTATATAAGTCTTCAAGGAATAAATACATGGATGGCAATATACCAACGTATAAAGGTAGGCTTTTAGCGGAAAGGTATCGTTATCAACATTGTGTCGATTATGATTCAACCTTTTACCTGTTGCCACGGTGAATCCATTTGGATAATGCTTGCTGATATTGCATGTTTCATTTATGAAATATGACAGCTTTACGGGAAAATCGCTTTCCTGAAAAGGAAACATTTTGGAGGATGGTTACAACATCTTGTTGGTTTTGTCATACCTAAACTAGCAAACATGGTTTGTAGGTTATTCGATCCATGTTTGGATTGAAGCAAGCATTAGGTTCTTGGAATTATCATTTTGATGTAATCATAATAATTTATGATTTAATTCAAAACGAAATGATTCTTGTGTATATAAGAGGGTTAGTGGGAGCGCACTAACAATAAATGTCCTATAAATAATGATAATATATGTCATTTCTTGAAAATGATATTCCCATAATAATAATCGGTGAAAGCTTGGCTTTCGAGAAAACTCTCCGGGAAATCGTACATTGAAAAATGTGTGTGACCTGGTGTCTCATACGCTTTGAGCATATGAAGTCACAATCGGGCCAATCCTAGTGATGGTCACTGGATTGATATTAAGAACATCCTTTAATATCTTAGAGAACTAAGTATGCTATCTTTAACTATGGAGAAGGAGAACTGGAAATGACTGGGATCATTGTAGTAAGTTTCCTAAACCGATTAAACGACTATAAGTCGAAAATGGTACTATACAGTTTGAATAACGGAACAGTGAGTTGGAAATCTTCCAAGCAAGATACTGTTACCGAATAAACAACAAATGCGGGTTATTACTGCAGCTGAGGCAGTAATAGAAGCCATTTGGGTCGATAATAAATCTAATTAGATAAGATATAGTTCTATTAGCAGTTGAGCTAGGCGTCAGCACAGGCTAAAGAATTAATGGTCTCATCAACGATCCAGATACATACTTCGATATTCATCTGATTCGTTCGGATCATACACCATGGTGATGTGATGATCGTATAAATCGCATCAGACGATAATCATGCAAATCCGCTGACGAAAGCCTTTTCTCAGCAGTTTGAGCCAACCGTACATAGTTCGGGTGTTAGACACTCGAGTGACTGGCTATAGGCCAAGTGGTAGATTGTTGGACAATTATGACCCATGGCGTCACTATTTGTAGAGATCATGGTGTTGTTGTACAAATTAACTTTGTGACAAAGGAAATTGCTCTCTTATCATTTGTGATTAGATCACCAAGATATATAAATGATATGAGGTCCCTGTGATTTGTTCCTGGATTGAGAATGATATGAGACAATATCAATCCACGAAGGATAAATCATTAAATATCCCTAGTCAGAGTATTATCGAGATTGGACCTCGATAAATACGTAAAAGACTAGTATTACACTTGTGCGCGTTGTGAGGGCATAACATCATAGTTCTCATATATTTGGGTATAGGATACTCATAAAAGTGTAATAAGAGGTTGTGTTTACCGATGGTACGGGAAACAGCTTCGCTCTGGATAGACCCCCTCAGAATTCCATTGGTAGTATGACTATGTGTCTATGGAAATCTGAAATCAGGGTAGGTGTATTTGGTCTTAACTTGAGACTTGCGCCGCTAATACTTGCGACAATCAATATACTTTAGTTTTGGTTGTCTAGGGCTTTAATAGGTTCTGTGTACGCCTCTGCTGGGTATATTGAGAATCGTAGTGTGTTGGGTATGATGTCAAGACGGAAGTATCACTCCAGTCATATGGAGATGATGATCGCGTAGGGATACAGAACTGGTTCTCTAAAGGGTTGCAACCATCGGGATAATATGACTTGGTCATGATTATCCGATAATAAAGAGACTAGTTGCTCGTCATCCGATATATGCTTCGTACGGGGTAGACACTGTACTAGCCCTAGGCTTTACATGTGATCATCCAATGCTGGATTGAAATACGCAATACTACGTATACTACGACTGATATAGATCTGTTTATTCCTGTAAGCATGTTTCTGGAGAATTGGGTAGGCATGGTGCTTTGCTAGAAGCCAACCTTGTCTTGTAAATCGGTATAAACGTAGTACTAGGTACTTACGTGTTCGGATAGTCCGACGACTGAATTTACTGCCAACATATCCGGGGATCTCATGGGTCGCTTCCCGAAGATTCACCGATGACGTATGACTCACACTTTTATTAATCTGTGATTAATTAGATGAGAGAGAAAATTAATCTGGGATTAATTGCGGAGATATTTTATCTGGGATAAAATATCAATTTAAGAGAGATAACGATTAATTTGGAATTAATCGATAAAATAATATATTCGATATATTATACGAAATTGGATTTCGACGCAGAATTAAAATTAGATTTTAATTCAGGCGAACGAATTAATTTAGAATTAATTCGTTAGCGATGTGAATGGTAATTATGCTAGGCATGATTATTTAATTAAATTAGATTTAATTACGTCGCAACGGAAAATTCGTTAATTTGGAATTAGCGAACCCGAGCCTGGGATTTTTTGCGAGCGCTTTCACATTTCGAATTCGAGTGCGACACACAAGTCAAATCAAGCGTCAAATCACTAGTCACATCTAGCGTCACATCATCCGTCAATCAAATGATAGATGTCTTTCACTTTGAGTGATTGACACCAGTCACTATTCATTGATTGATGTAAGTTGATGGAAGTTGATGGAAAACATTTGATGGCTTGAAAGACATTTAACATTATTTTATTAATGATATTTGACTTTCAAATTAAGTGTATTAGATACACTTTTCCACCAACACAACACATCTCTCCTCTATTTTCTCTTCATCTCTCTCACGTCCATGGAGGGGTTGTTCTTCACTGGTTTGCCGAGAGCCAAGAAGGGAAGCAAGGTGTGGTGTTTTTGTGGCAAAAGCATCAAGAGCTAACACTCCGAGAGACATGCGAAGGTGATAGGGAAGTCCACCCATGAGCTTGGAATCATTTCACCAAATCTTGGAGCTTGGAGGAGGACCAAAAAGCCGAAAATGAGGACAACCAGAAAGCTCACTGCCGAGAGGACCAAAGGGTAGAAAATAAATTTTTATTGTCCACCACGTCGATCAACCGATCGATGTAAGTATTCCGCAACTTCCTCGATTTGTATTCGCACTTATTTCTTGCTTGTTATTCGATCCTCGGGACCGTAGAACTCCAACAGAGGCTCACCGAAAAATAGTAGAGGCTAGTATTAAATTTGGAATTTCGTTTACTACTCGCTAATATGCACGCTCTATTATTTTTTGTTATTATATATATTAGTTGAACTAATAGTTTTTATTATTTTCTTTGAACAGTTAGACTGTATTCAACACAACTCCATTTGTAGTTGGTTATATAGTTGGAATATAGTAACCATTGTATTTTAGTGTACCCGAATCACTTGATTGGATAGTTGGACTGTAGCAATCAAGATGGTGGAAAGATTAGCGTTAGGGACATAATCATTGGCGAGAATGTCTTTAACGGCACAAATTTTCCGGACTGGGAAATGAATCTCATGATAGTCCTGGGAGCTGAGAAGTTGCTCTATGTAATAGAGAGACATCTCGAGCCTGAGCCCAGACTTGAGCAGCCAGTAGAGCATGAGCTTTGGAAGACTCAACTTGATGATAACTTTACTGCTCAATTTGTTATGCTTGCTGCAATGACTCCTCAATTTCGTCGTCAGAACAAGGGATTGGATCCTTATGCGATGATGTTGAAGTTGAAGGATCTGTTAGACAGTTATGACCCATAGCGTCACTATTTGTAAAAGACATTGT
Organism: Zanthoxylum bungeanum; assembly: GCA_019454045.1. Lineage (NCBI taxonomy): Eukaryota > Viridiplantae > Streptophyta > Magnoliopsida > Sapindales > Rutaceae > Zanthoxylum > Zanthoxylum bungeanum. The sequence goes on along the minus strand of SKCR01002757.1, from coordinate 8,274 downwards.
GTTTTTTTACAAATTAATTATGTAGCAATGGAAATTACCTTTTATCATTTCGTAATTAGATTAATTAAATGTGTGAATGATGAAAGTCCTTATGATTAGTTCCGGATTGAGATGATATGAGACTGTATCAATCCACGATGGTTTAATCATTAAATATAACTAGTCGTAGTATTATCGAGACTGGACATTGATAATACGGAATAGACTAGTATCGCACTTGTGCGTGTTATAGAAGCGTAACAACATAGTTCTCATATATTTAAGTATTGGATACTTATGAAAGTGTGGTAGGAGGTTGTGATTTACCGATGGTACGGAAAATAGCTTCGCTCTGGATAGACCCCACGAAATCCCATTGGTAGTATGACTATGTGTCTATGGGAGTCCGTATCAGGGTAGGTGTATTTGGTCTTAACCCGAGACTTGCATCGCTAGTACTTGCGACAATCAATACACTTTGGTTTTGGTCGTCCAGGACTTTAACAGGTTCTGTGTACACCTCTTCTGGGTTTATTGAGAATCGTAATGTATTGGGTGTGATGACAAGATGGAAGTATCACTTCAGTCATATGGAGATGATGGTCACACAGGGAAACAGAACTGGTTCTGTAAAAAGGTTGCAACCGTCGGGATAATATGACTAGGTCATGAATATCCGATAATAAAGAGACTAGTTCCTTGGGATCCGATATATGCTTCGTACGGGGCAGACACTATTCCAGCCCCAGGCCTTGCATGTGACATCAGATACTAGATCACGAGATACGCAATACTACGTATACTATGCCTTACATAGATTATATATTCCATTAAAAATATTTCTGGAGAATTGGGTAGGCATGGCGCTTTGCTAGAAGCCAACCTTGTCTCGTAAATCGGTAAGAACGTAGTACAAGGTACGTACGTCTTCGGATAGTCCGACGATCGAATTTACTGCCAACATATCCAGGGATCTCTTGGGTCGCTTCCCGAAGATTCACCGATGACGTATGATTCAAACTTTATTAATCTGGGATTAATAGCAGAGAGACTTTATCTGGGATAAAGTACTATTTGAAGAGAGATAACGATTAATTTGGAATTAATCGATAAAATAATATATTCGATATATTATACGAAACTGGATTTCGACGCGGAATTTAAATTGGATTTTAATTCGAGCTAACGAATTGATTTAGAATTAATTTGCAAGCGACATGAATAGTAATTTTGCTAGGCATGATTATTTAATTAAATTTGATTTAATTACGACACAACGGAAAACTCGTTAATTCAGAATTAACGAAACCGAGCCCGAAATGTGTTTGCGATGCCATTCCAATTTTGAATCAAGTGCGGCCGCAAGTTATATCGCGAGTCACATCCCTTGTCACTTTAGTGATAGATGATTAAGTCCCCTTTTTGGTGAGTGACATGCAGTCACTATTCATGATAGAAGTTGGTGTGGGCATTTAATGCCATTTTGGAGACAAAAATTGGTGTTGACTTTTAGAAATCATATACCAAATTTTGGTATAGCTTTTTCATTATTGTTTTTTTTTAGAAAAACAAGTTGAAAAACAAAACAAACTCTCTCTCCCAAAACAAGAAAAAATCGTGACTCTCCAAGGAAGAAAGGGAATTGTTTTTTTCATCTCTTGCTAGCATATTCAAGGAATCCATACAAGGTGATAGGGAACCGAACTAAGAGCTTGGAATCCTTTAAAGCTTGGAGCTTGATCATCTTCATCAACAAAAGAAGCCTTGGTCGAATCCCTCAAAGTGCAAGGAGAAAGTTTTGTTAATCATCACATCCAAAAGCCATTCAATGTAAGTTTGTTTCCGCCACTCTTCGTTGTGTATTAATTCTATTTCTATGCTTATATTGATCTTGGGACCACCCTAGAAACCAAAAATGGTATCATGGAGCAAGGTTTAAGCATGAAAATGATTAGGGTAAAATTTGGGTAAATTGATTTTGAGCATGTTTTGACAAAATTACTTATTTGAGCATGCTTGTGAATGAATGACTTGGAGTTGTTTGTGACCAATTTTGTGAAAAATGGATTGGATCAATTTTTCCCCAAAAATGAGGCTTGGCCGAATGCTTATTACCCTTATATTTCATGGTATTTTTTGTTTGTTTGATCATTGGATGACTTGAAACAATTGGGTAATGTTGATTTAAAATTCAATCGGATTGAAAACGAAATCGGACAAATAAAACCCACAAATGCCGTGAGTGTTGGAGCATCTAATGAGATGATTTTTTGAATCAATTATGTTGGACATGTGTTGAGGATGAAAAGCATGATTAATGGATTAGATTAGTATTTTGGAAATGTTAATTTAAAAGATTAATCATGGCTAAACACTTTGGTTCATTAAATTATGAATTTTGGAAAATTGGAATTTAATAAATTGGGCTTGAAATTGTTGTATTTAGGCCTTATGGACTTGGTTGGGCCAAGTAGGTTTGGGCCAAATGGATTGGATCCATATTGGGCCAAAATCATTCCATTAAGTCCAAATATAACAAATGGGCTTTAAATGTTTAATTGGGCCTAATGGGCCAAAATTGGTTTCTTGGCAAATAAGGGTGATTCCTTACTTGGGCCTTGGTATTTGGGTTTGACCCATATTGACCAAAGCCCATGCCTTATGAAATCAATTGAAAGCCCATTGGACTCTTAATTAAACATCATTGGATGTTAATTGAGCTTTGAGACCCATTTAGATTAGATTTGGAATCTAAGTTGTTAAAGCGCATTAAAAAGTGTAGATATTTAATTTGGAATTAAATAAATGAATTAGTATTGAATACGAATTAAATTAGATTTAAAGTGTAGTTCGATATAATTCAAGAATTCGTACTTCGAGTACTTATTCACAAACGAGTTGGACTCGCGCAAATCAAATCATTGTTTGAACATTGGATGATCACTAATATTCAAAGATTAATTAATTTGATTAGATTGATTGAATAACATGCTTGAATGAATACATGGATGTGATGAATGAATAGCGTATATTAGATGGATATTAGAAGGGAAAGGGCAATTTTAGAAATTGTTGTAAATTTAGAATTTATAAATTGGACCTCCGTGTCCAGCCTTCTCTCTTTATTAATTCTTTGTATTCTCTTCTCACCTAATTCCCCTCAATGTTAATGAGGTTTCTATTATTGTATTATGTAATTGGGTAGAAGTAGAATAGTGCTAGCCGGGGAGAGGAAATTGAGTGATTTGTTCTAGGAACAAGTTGTTAAATATACATCCGCATATCGTTATTAATTTACTTTACGAGTCTTATTATGCTTTTAGAATGCATGCTTAAGGGTGAATGATAAGACCTAACAAATATAATAAATTGGTTGCCAATTTACGCGAAAAACCCTCAAAACATATTAAGTGTTTTCCTTCCATTGTGTGATTCTTACTCAAGATCCAAAATTGGCATTGGTTTGTTGGCCAAAGTCAAGACCTTTGTCAATTGCGGATGTGTTTGAATCATGAAAGCATTGTTACATATCGGTGTCTTATCCAAGTCGTGATTTGTTGGCCAAAGTGAAGATCACTTCTTGTCCATCGACATTGATTACAAAGCTTTCCAAGGTCAATGGGTCCCGCTTAACTGGAATCATTAAGCTTGTTGTGCCAAAGCCAAGGCTTAGTTGATTCAGAGGAAAAAGGTTAGGAAAATATATTGGATATATTGGCATATATATTGTATATATGTTTCGGACTTGGAGGTCCACCTACCGGATCTAGGAATTGATGAGATCCAATTGATCTTCGAGATCTACCTAGTTAAATATCATACAGCTTGTTGGCCAAAGTCAAGGTTGTGTGTTATTTAACGGGATCCTAGCCCACTAGGAAACTAGGTTTCCCGAGAACTCAACAGAGGGTTAGAGGTTCGCCAAAAAATAGTGGGAGGCTAGTATTGAATTTTCAATTTCGTTCAAATATTTAGCTTTACGCGCTTTCAAATATTTCGTCAAAATTATTTTATTAGTTGGACTAATATAATGTTATTTTTCTTGTAACAGTTAGACTGTACCCTGCATTGTTAATTGGATAATTAGATTATCGCAGTCAAAATGACAGGAAAGAACAGTGTTCGGGACATCATCATGGGCGATAATGTCTTCAACGGCACTAACTTTTCCGATTGGGACATGAATCTAAGGATAGTCCTTGGATCCGAGAGCCTGCTATATACTATAGAGAGACCTCTTAGGCTTAAGCCCAGATCTGATCAGTTGCTCGATCTAGATCTTTGGAAGACATATAGTGATGACAACGCAACTGCTCGGATGGATTGGATCCCTATACTATGTTGGCAAAGTTGAATGATCTACATCGATCTAATCTTGGATCCCAGAGATATGAGTTACAGAAGAAGCTCTTCGGCGCTCGGATGTCGGAGGGTACATCTGTTGAACAACTTGTGACACAGATGATTTCCGATATCGAGTAGCTTGGGAAAATAGGGATTGTCTTTGAGATAGAGACCACTATAGATTTGATCTTGCAGTCTCTCCCAGACACTTGGAGTGGGTTCATCATGAACTACAATATGATGAACTAAGAGCAGACTCTTGGAGAACTGATGTCCACGCTGCGTGAGGCAGAAAAGGAACTTCTTAAGGGCAAGAAGCATGAGGCGTACTTTGCTTCTACATCTCGGACTCTGAGGGCTGGGCCCAAGGCGACTAGAGGTGTTAAAAATAAGAAGCATAAGAAGGGCAATGGCAAAGCGTCAAAGGCTTCTGGGAAGCCAAAGGACAAGTCTCAGGATGTATGCCTCTAGTGCGGCAAACGGGGTCACTGGAAGCATGACTCCCGTGAGTACAAGGCGCTCCAGAAGAGATAAAGGTGGGCAAGGCACCGGCCTCAGGTATGTTTGTTATAGAAATAAACATGACTACTTCTAGAATCAAAAATTGGATTTTTGATTCTGGTTGTGGTACTCACATTTGTACTGATGTGCAGGATCTGTGGATTAGCAGGAAACTGGCGTCAGGAGAAATCATAAAAGAATATGATTTCGTTCAAAATGAAGATGATCCTTGTGTAGGTTTCTAATATAGGTCCCAAGAATCATGAAATCAAGCAAGAAAAACGCATGAATACTTCAAGGAATAATGGCGGAAACATATACTCACATTGAACGGTTTTGGATGCGAAGAAGGCACAAGTCTTTTCCTCCTCATCAAGGTCAGGGCATTGGCCTCCTTGGACTGCTATCATGCTCGGCTTTGGGCTGTCTTCCTCCTTGAAAATTCGGCCATTGAAGACCTCCATGGAAGCTCAAAGCTTCAAGGTTCAAAAGGAATTCCAAGCTCATAAATTCGTTTCCCTATCACCATAATATAACCCAAGGTGTGTGATAGCACCACATCTTCTTCCTTGCTTCTCATTGATTCGGTCACAACCAGAAATTTTGGAGAAGAAACGGTTCCAAACCGTGAAGAAGAAGGAGGGAAAAGAGAGGGAGATGAGATGCGTAAAAGGGAGAGAGTGTGGAGAGAAATAAAAAGTATTTTGGTTTTATATATTTTCCAAAAATAAATAAACCATTTACCACTTTTCATTTCCCAAAAAACCAAAAAGTCAAAAAGAGAAACAATAAATGCCTTTCAACTACCACATCAATCACTCAAATCAAATGACAACTTGTCACATCACTCAAAGTGACATTTGATTTGACGCTTAATGTGACTAGCGATTTGACGCTCGAATTAACTTGCGTGCCGCAGTCGAATTCGAAATGCGAATGCGCTCGCAAATAATCCCGGGCTCGGGTTCGCTAATTCCAAATTAACGAATTTTCCGTCGCGTCATAATTAAATGATTACGCCTAGCGAAATCACTATTCACGTCGCTAACGAATTAATTCTAAATTAATTCGTTCGCCCGAATTAAAATCCAATTTTAATTCCGCGTCAAAATCCAATTTCTAATAATATATCAAATATATTATTTTATCGATTAATTCCAAATTAATCGTTCTCTCTCTTTAATTAATATTTTATCCCAGATAAAATATCTCCATGATTAATCCCAGATTAATTTTCTCTCTCTTCTAATTAATCCCAGATTAATTAAGTGCGAGTTATACGTCATCGGTGAATCTTCGGGAAGCGACCCATGAGATCTCCGGATATATTGGCAGTAAATACGGTCGTCGGACTATCCGAACACGTAAGTACCTCGTACTACGTTTATACCGATTTACAAGACAAGGTTGGCTTCTAGCAAAGCGCCATGCCTACCCAATTCTCCAGAAATATTCTTACAGGAATATATAGATCTGTATCAATCGTAGTATACCGTAGTATTGTGTATATCGGCCCAATATCGGATAGTCACGTGCTAGGGCTGGGGCTGGATAAGTGTCTGCCCCGTCCGAATCACATGTCGGATGTCTGGTAACTAGTCTCTATAATTGGATATACATGACCTTGTCATAATATCCCGATGGCCGGCCAGCACTTAAGAGCACTAATACCTTATCCTGCGTGACATCATCTCCACTATGACTGGAGTGATACTTCCGTCTTGACATCACACCCAATACACTACGACTCTCTGATAAACCCAGAAGTGGTGTACGCAGAACCGGTTAAAGCCCTGTACCACCAAGACTAAAGTCTATCGATTATCGTAAGTATTAGCGATGCAAGTCTCAGGTTAAGACTATACACACCTACCTTGATTTCGGCCTCCCATAGACACATAGTCATAATACCAATGTGATTCCGAAGGGTCTATCCAGAGCGAAGCTGTTTCCCGTACCATCAGTGAAACACAACCTCCTACTGCACTTGCATAAGTATCCTATACTTAAATATATGAGAACTATGCCATTGTGCCCTCACAACGCGCACAAGTGCAATACTAGCCTATTCCGCATTATCGATGTCCTGTCTCGATAATACTACGACTAGGGATATTTAATGATTAATCCTTCGTGGACTGATACTGTCTTATATCATTCTCAATCCAGGAACTAATCATATGGACCTCTCTTCATTTATACATCTAAGGTGATCTAATCACAAATGATGAGAGTACAATCTCATTTGTCACATAGTTAATTTGTACAACAACACCATGATCTGTACAAATAGTGACGCTATGGGTCATAATTGTCCAACATTCTCCCACTTGGCCTATAGCCAGTCACTCGAGTGTCCTACACCCGAACTATGTACTGTTGGCTCAAACTGCTAAGAAAAGCTTTCGTCAGCGGATTTGCATGATTATCATCTTGATGCGATTTATTCGATCATCACATCGCCATGATGTATGATCCGAACGAATCAGATGATTTCTAAGTATGTCTCTGGATCGTTGATGAGAGACCATTAATTCTTTAGTCTGTGCTGACGCCTAGCTCAGCTGCTAACAGAACTATATCTAATCTAATTAGATTTGTATCGACCCAAATGACTTCCATTGTTGCTTTAGCTGCAACAACAACCCGCATTTGTTGTTTATTCGGTAACAATATCTTCTTGGAAGATTTCCAGCTCACTGTACCGTTATTCAAACTGTATAGTACTGCTTGCGACTTTTAATCGTCTTTATCGGTTATATGAAACTTGCTACAGTGACCCCAGTCACTTTAAGTTCTCCTTCTCCATAGACTAAGACAACATCCTTAGTTCTCTAAGATACTAACGGATGTTCTTAATATTAATCCAATGACTATCACTCGGATTGGCCTGTTTGTGAATCCATATGCTCAAAGCGTATGATACACCAGGTCTTGTACATTTTTCAATGTACGGTTTCTAGGAGAGTATTTCGAAAGCCAAGCTTTCGCCGATGTTTATTTTATGGGAATATCATTTCCAAGAAATGACGTATTATCATTATTTTAAAGGACAGCCACTGTCAGTGCGCTCCCACTAACCTCCTTATATACACAAGAATTATTTTCGTTTTGAATTAAATCGTACACCATTATGATTATATCAAAACGATAATTCCAAGAACCTAATGCTTGCTTCAATCCAATCATGGATCGAATAACCTGCATTATCCAAATAGATTTACCGTGGCAACAGGTAAAAGGTTGAATCGTAATCAACACAATGTTGATAACGATACCTTTCCGTTAAAAGCCTAGCTTTATACGCTGGTATGTTGCCATCCATGTATGTCTTCCTAGAAGACTTTTAGTACCATTAGGCACAATGCCTTGTGGTACATCAACTAGTATCCAAACTGGTTGACTACATGGAATCCATTTCGGATTATACGGCACTTTGCCCTAATTAGG